>PVHP010003807.1:0-75747 GCA_004024765.1 Zapus hudsonius
AGAGAAGAGAAGGAAAAGGCAGCAGAGAGAACAGACCTTCTTTTCCTACGCTTCTCTTTTCATTCCCCGTTTTCAACTTCCCGTATTTTTTCCCCAGTTTTCATTCCCTGTATTCGTTTCCCTGTATTTGTTTTCGTCTTCTCGTAGGTTTTCGTCCCCCCGTACAGTTTCGATTCCCCGTACATTTTTCGTGTCTTTTGTGTCCCCATAAGTTTTTTGTGTCCCCGTACTGGCCACCACCTATCACTACCCGTCGCTCACGGGGGCAGTGATCATACAGATACACACACACACCGCTTATGGGTTGATGAAGGTGTGCTTTTTATTGTGGGGAACGAGGTAGTATATATAGAGTTTCCTGGTCAATCAGGGAGCTATTTATTGGTTTATGACAAGAACCTGTGAGCATGACGTGCAAATAGCCTAATCAGGACTACCTCTTGAAACTCATTAAGCCAAGCCCCTCTTGGCAGGCTGTCAGGTGCCGTCCAAGACTAAGCCAGGGTGTGCCTCCAAAGGCCCCCAAAGGCTTTCGCCCCTGACAGAAACTGACTTAGGTAAAATAAAGCAGAGACTTTTTTAAAAAAATAGAGTGTTTTTAAAAATATTTTATTTCTTTGCAAACAGAGGGATCCAGAAATACCAGAAAGACACAGAAAGAGAACAGAGAGAAAGAGAGAGTGGGGAATCCAGGGCCTCTAGTCACTAAAAATAAACTCCCGATACATGTGTCACATTTTGCACCTGGCTTTACGTGGGTACTGGAGAATGGAACCAGGGTCATTACCTTTACAGGCAAATGGCTAAACCACTGAGCTATCTGTCCAGCCCAGAAACTTCAATATAGCTACAAAATCACAGTATTATTTTCTCAAATGTAAAAGAATCTTTAAAATATTTGCCTAGAAAGCAGATAATGGTAAGCTCTGTGTGTGTGTGTGTGTGTGTGTGTGTGTGTGTGTGTGTGTAAGCAATGTGCGTGTATGCACACAATTATGGACACGCACATCCTCAAAGCTGTGGAGCTATATGATAAATTCTGTTCTAACTCCCTCTAAAGTAAAAGAAAACTCTCCATTTCCTCTTACAGAATTGTCAGCATAACACCACCGGTGATTTCTGTGAACGATGTACTCTGGGCTACTATGGAATTGTCAAGGGATTGCCAAATGACTGTCAGCAATGTGCTTGCCCTCTGATTTCTTCCAGCAACAAGTAAGATTGTGAACTAGAACCACGTTTTTTTTAAGCAGAATACCACCTGTCTAGCACATGGGCTGTCTACGATCAGCCAACTTTTTTCCACATAGAAAAAAAATCTCAATTTGTGAAACAATTTTAATAGCATAAAAATGTGATCAAATTTAATATCTATACTCCATGGTTCATTTCACCTTTAAAATCTTTTTTTGTTTGTTTTTTTTTTTGAGGCAGGGTCTCACTCCAGCCCAGGCTGACCTGGAATTCACTATGTAGTTTCAGGGCCTTGAACTCATGGTGATCCTCCTACCTCTGCCTCCCGAGTGCTGGGATTAAAGGCATGTGCCACTACACCCAGCTCCATCGCCTTTAAAATCTTGTCTCTAATATATAATATTTATTCACAAAGATATAAAAATCAATACAAACATTAGATTTGTTGGGAAAAAACAATGATTTGCATACAAATATACATGGTTTTATAAATGCACAGGCCTGGCATTCCTATGTGAATTCAGCTATGAAGTATTGTATTGATGTGGCTCTCGTTTTGTGTTAAATTCAACATGAGGAGGTACTAATTCAGGAAGCAAATGAAAAACAGCAAAAAGAAAGCACGGTACCTGACTGTTAGGCTCCAATAAAGTATCTTCTTAAAGCAGAGCCCCTTTCTATTCAGATGGTCTCAGCTTGGTACCATGGAAACAGCCATGAGGGGAAAGAAGCACTGGAATACCTTATTTCTATGCTGTCTGCACCTTCTGTATCGTTGGTTTAGATACTGATGGAGACCCCTCAATGTTTTCATTACACTTTTGTTTTTTGCTAAGACTATACTTTCTGCTAATCTGTGACAAATCTGTATATGATAAATTAGTTTGTCTCTTAAGTATTTGCTTTGGGAAAAAAGGTAAGGCATTCTGTCCAGAATTAGGATTCCTGAAGCTCATCTGGACTTAAAGAGGCAAAAAGCATGTCAGATGAAGTGGTCTGTCAACCAGAACCTACCCACTTTTTCTTCATCTTCATCTTTGTATAATTTTGAGAACATTGTGTATAAACTGTTTGCATGTCCTATGAATGTTTCTCAAAAGCCATGCTTTGTATTGTCAAGAAGCACAGGTTTATTTTTTTCCCAGGGGATCAAACATAAACTTCCAGCTATGTTTAAAGTCAAAGATAAAGTGCATGATTTTATTGTTCAAGTACTAGATAACAGATATCTGAAATATAATATTGTTATAATTTTCCCTAATCTCTGCTGGGTGCCCATATTTAAACAATAGAGTGATATTTAGTGCATTGTATATTAAAATGTGAATCATTTGGATTAGAAAATAATCAGTAACTAATAACCCTGGTTGAGGCACTTTAATAAAAGCTGCAGGAATTATAAAAGAGAATCCTGCCATTTCTCGGAGACACTTCCTATAAACATGGGTGTTAAGAGAAATCAACTTAAATGTTAGCATAACTCAAGGCACAAAATACCATTCTTTTAGAAGCATCAAGAACATAATAAAGCAAGTATATCAGCAGTAGTGGATTATGGAGTCTACAGATGTGAGTAGGAAGGGGATTACATAAACAAATGCTTAGAAAATCCCAGGCATGTTTAATAGCTAGTTAGCAGTACATTTTGGAGCATGGGACACACTTACTTTATAATTACAGATGAAGAAAATGAAAAAAATGCAGGCCATATTGTGGAAAACCTCTGTACCAATCAAAGGAAGAACTATTTCATTTTTCTATGTTAATAAAAACTGCAAATTTTCATTTTGTTAAACGTAGGATAACATGACCAGAGACACATTTTAGGAAGTCTGATAGGAGAGAGTCCTAAGAGAGGCTGCAAGAAAAGGGATGTGAGGAACTTGTGAAATACAGCTCTACAGGAGTGACCACTAATTAGACGTGAAGGAAGAGTCCAGGCCAGAGTCGCAGGCTGGTGATCTCTGCCACATTGACTCCCAAAACGCTGGAGCCATTAACCTACATGGGAAAAGTGGGAGGAAGAGCCCCTGCAGAAGAAAGGTGATTTATGGTTTCAATGGGTTCAACTGGCTGTGGCAGGTCGGTTTGTGTAGAAACATGCAAATAGCTGCAAGAAATGGAAATCTGAAAATTGCAAGAGTAGATGAAGGAAGAAATATGGTAGCTAATGAATTAAAGTCAGATTTCCCAGTTGAATATTAGCCAAGAGAAGCATATGGAATGAAGGAGAAACAGGGCTTTCTCTGTTGGGATCAATAGAAAATGGGGAACAGAAAGAGCAGCAATTGGTGAGACCAGAACCGAGGCAGTATTGTCACTGATACTGAGAGTGAGAGGAGCAACAGGTACCGAGCACCCAGCACTTTTCTCTCAAAGAAGACTGAGCAAATATTTCATCAATTCCCAGGAGCGTCATTGGTGAAGGCAAATAACAGTGAAAGTGGGCATTAGGTAACAAGTGTTTAGTGATTCAATTTTAATACTAAAGAAAAGAAGAAAACCATCTTGGTTGTTAGCAGAATCAGTAAAATTATTTACTTTCTTTCACACTTGATTTTCATAATTTCAGGATAATTTTGTGCTAAGGAGGCTGAAAGAATCAAAATATGAAGTGGTAGTTCACTGGCATTCAAACTTTATTGATCAAGGTACTGTAAGAAGCATTTTTAGATCATAACCCAGTGGTCAAAAACTTGTGTATAGACAACACACACACACACACACACACACAATCATACACATCAACCCTACACCCCACTATTCAATCAATATATCATCTCAGATTTCACAGAAAGATTTTAGTCACAAAGATGCTCAGCTGATTTGATGACCTGCTGGTCTCACCAGTAGCAACTTGAAACATATTCATGTAATTAACAAGAAAAATCTATGCGCTAAGCAGTATTAAAAGGGGAAAGAGAAAACTAGCCAGGGCAATGAGAAATGCTTGGTCCTGATGTGTTAAAGTAGATTCTTATCTCTAGAGGAGGGGGCCAAAATATTTTATTTCAGTGACTTCCATGTGTAGTACAGGAGAAACAGGGAAGGAACATTGAGTGATTACCAATCCACTCCCACAGCAGTAACTCAGATATTCTTTGTCTCTTATCAAGTTCATTTGATAAACCTTCCAGAGTGTGACCAAGCACAACACTCACAGGGAAGCAGCGGAAGTCCTGTGTAGTCTATCTTTGCTGCCCGCCTCTTTCTACGCCTTTCCATATGATGCCAAGTTTGGAGTGTCTTGATCCTCTCCAAGCATGCTCAGACAGATGTGTTTATTCTTACTATCCCCTGACACAATCCCTGTGAAGCCCAGGTTCAAGAGCTTTATCTGCCATGGAATATTTTCATAGAATGACATGTCTTTTGTACTTTTTGCATGCTAGAATGTATTACAACTGATATTTTTATTTCAATTAGCTGTTCTTTCAAAAGTTGAACAATTGGGGCTGGTCTAGTGGATACAGCACCCTGCTGTGCAAGTGAGAGGGCCAGAGGTCAGATTCCTAGGACTTCATAAATTCAAGTAGGTGTGACTGCCCACTTAGGATCCCAGGGCCCTGGAGACAAAAACTCTGGTTGGGGAGGGGGGAGTCTTGTGCAAGCTGGCTATCGATCGAGATAAGCCTAATCAGCAAGCTCTTGGTTCAAGTGAAAGACACTTGACATCAACCTTTGTCTCCACATGCATACACACACATGTTAATGTGCACCTGAACCCACACACGTATGTTAACACCCATACACACACACACACACACACACACACACACACACACACATACATACACCCTGAGACAGAAAAAACATCTATCTTGTCCTACATTTGTATTTGTACATTTCTCATACATCTGTCACACACAGAATCAAATTCCATGAGAGTAGAGACTGTGTTGTTTAATTCCTTTAGCTAACAAATATTTGATGACCCAAATTAGTGCCAGCATGGACCTTTATGCTGGATGTCTATAAACAAAAGGCCTAGTGCAGTTTCTTGCTCTGCCAAAGCTTATAGTTTTTTTCCTAATAAAAGTAAAAGGTAAACAGAGACTTATAATATAGTGTATAGATTGTAATAAGTGTTGCCACAATAATAAATAAATAATAAATAAATAATAAAGAAATTAAATAATAAGTCCATGCATAAATAATATCCACAGAGAATCTCGAGTTGTTCACTGTCATTATCACCTGGGCTCTCCACGATCATGGTCAAATGGGTACAGCTGGTGCAGAGATTTCAATCAAGTGGTAGAACCACCCAGAGAGACAGGAACAGCCAGGGAAAAGCAGATGGCCCAGAGACAGGCCCCTGAATGGCAGGCAGCATGTCAGTGAGGCTGGAATAGAATGGGTGAAGAAGAGGTAGCAGAGGTTACAGCAGCAAGCTCTGATCACTAAATATGCTGAAGGCTAAACATCTTCCAGTGGCCAGAGAAGACCCAACATGGTATAAAGCGACAATGTTATTGGTAGCAGCACTACGGCATTTAAAGAAGAGACAAGGCAAGACGATCCTGGCTCCCTGTACTTGGCAGGATCACGACTCTTAATGGAGATGAGGAGAATGACAGGCAGGTCAAGTGTAGCTTTTGGAGAAAGAGTTCAGTTTTAGATGTTAGGGTAGTCACAGTAACTAAAGCCCTTACGTAAGGATGAATGAAATCACTTTGAAGAGAGAAGTCTAAAGATTGATATGGTGAGCTGACATAGATACAGCAAAGGAAGCTTGTAAACTAGGCTGAAAACAACAAGCAAGTAGTTTCTAGGCAGCCAGCCTCTCTGTAGAATATACAAGGGATCTCTCAGAGAGCAGACTCTAAGTTTGTGAGATCCTGTGGAGAGCTGTTTGGACCTAGTTACCACAAAGAAATGGAAGATGATCACCAAGAAAAAACACAAAGATCTCCAAACAGCCCAGTGGTTCCAAAGAAATTTTAGAGCAGAAGAGGGAGTGATGAGCAGCAGAAATCAACTCTCAAGTTAGGAGATGAGATTCCTGCTGCCTCTTTCCAAAACCCTTTTAATGTGCAATAAGGAATAAACAATGTCCATCATAAAATTAGTTCAAAACATTGGCTTCAGCTCTTCAAGGAGAATCACTGTATACTTGCATACTACTTTAAGATGTTTTATTTACTCATTGAGTATACTTTAATTATTGACCCTTTATTATTTTACTGTAAAGGAATATAATCATGTTGGTTATCTTAAGTTACAGTAGAAAGGTCAAATTTGCTTTTTCAGGGCCTATGTATGATTATGAATGTATGATGTACTGAAAATCAAGTCTAAATGAAAGAGCTAAAAACTTGACAGACTATAGCAATAAAGAATCTGCGGTTCTATTTTTGTGAAGGCGAAAATAAATTTCTTGCATAACGAGCTTGGTAGGAGGATATACATTTGGTAGCACATTTTGCCAAAGTTAATGTTGTCATTCATTCATGTATTGTGGATTTAACTCATGTGTAGCTAAAATAGAACCCAATGGTACTTAACCCAAAGAAGATGGCCCGGGTGTATAGTCCTGGAAGGCTGACATTACTGATGTGTGTCACCATGCTAGGCTCTTGGACTATGGTCCCTATTGCTCCTCAGTACCAACTGATTGCTCACACCAAAAAGAGCAAACCATGGTGTTCAAGCCATTACTGTTTTGTATCAGATGAGTTTTGTTATTTATTTATTTATTTATTTATTTATTATGTATTTATTTATTATTCAGTTTGGACCTAGTCACCACAAAATCACCTAGTCACATACTCACCACAAAATTACTTATTTATTTATTTGCAAACACACACAGAGAAATAAAGTCAGAGAATGGACCCATAAGGGCCTTCAGCCACTGCAAACAAACTGCAGATGCATGTGTCACTTTTTGCATCTGGCTTCATGTGGGCACTGGGGAATCAAACTCTGGTCATTATGTTTTGCAGGCGAGCACCTTAACTGCTGAGCCATCACTCCAGCTCCACAGATGAGTTTTTTTTTATATTTCCAATGTATCATGCAAATTTATTACGATGGGAATGCATGATTTACTTTGGAGGAAGGTTTGGAAAAAAACCTAAAACTGCTTTGTAGTAAAGTTTAGTTTTCATGTCTTGGAGCAAGAGAGACTAGCCATGTTCTAACAAGGTTGTAGGAAACATAGAGCAAGTCATACAAGTCCCAACTATTAAAAAGACCATAAGACAGTAAGAAAACCCTACTCATTTCCATATAGAAAGATCTATCATCTTACCTCACACTAAATCACATTACCTTGTATTTAAAGTATAATGCAATGTGAATTCTGGATATGATTTAAGAAAGGTACTCTTTTGTTCTAATAAAACATTTTTCTCCATACTTCATTTGTTGAAGTGCCAGAAGCAATTTGGACTGCATTTTCAGAAAAAAAATAATTTTTACACTCTCTTTTGCCCTTTCCCTTTTAATACTGAAAGATATTCAGTAATACCTATTGTATACTATGCCAAAATTTTCTTTGAATTAGTACACAGTTTGACAGTAATATTAAATGTTTAATAATTTCATAGATGTTGTATGATTATTAAGATTCCAGAATAACAAGTTAAATGCAATAGCTTTTTAAGTCATCAAAACTAACCAATATTTATTTGTTGACTAGTATTTTTAATATGTAATTTTGATATCATACCTTAAATGAGAAGCTCATCAATAATTATAATATTTTATCACACCTAAAATATGTCCCAACCAACTCAAAAATGGACAAATACTGAGTTTCATAAAATAAGTCACTATTAAAAATAATTTTTATTTTCTGACTCAGCTTCAGCCCGTCCTGTGTGATGGAAGGCCCTGATGATTACCACTGCACAGCCTGCCCACGGGGGTACGAAGGCCAGTACTGCGAAAGGTACCCACAGTCTTGATATGTAGATCTCATGAGTAAAGGTACTCAATAGTATTCATAACTTTAATCATTTTTATTATTTCCATTTTTGCCAGTAGTTTAACGTAGTTCGAGGTTTTCAAAACAATTTTCATAACTTGGCATTTTTCCCAAAGAAAGTTGTTATCTCATTTTAGGTTTTCTTAATGATTTCAAATTGTTTCATAATTATCTATTTTATATTCAGTAATATATATATATATATATATATATATATTTAGTATAATTTAGTATGGATAGATAAAATTTTGTAAAAACAAATAAAACCAAGCTTATTAGTATTTTCCATCAATAAAAAGCTAGCCACATAGTTTTCATTTTCATTCTCTAATTATATTTTTGTACTAATAACTGCATACATGTCATTGTTCTTAGCATGCTGGCCCTGAATCAGTGTGGATGTATATAGCTTGGATATTAAGAAATGTATATTTTTAGTTAGTAGTACCTAGAAATAAAGTGTTTGTTATTGAGTTATTCTTTTCAACAGACATGCACTGTTATTTAAAGTCTTCTTCTCAAGTCAGAAACTGCAAAATCTGATAAGACATGCATATAGCTATTAGATCAAATTCTAAGTGTAATACAAATGGTAAATGAAGGAATACAACCCTAGACTGTCTCGCTCATGAGGTTGCAATTAATCTCTTCCAGATCCTCCATGTATGTAAGATTAGCATCCTGTCACCACTAATGTTAGAGTCACTGGCAGAGCTGAGAGTAGCTGATTCTAGCCATCTGCAGGACACACACATACTCATCCTACCTTAACTGGTGTAAAAGTTTTACAAAGAGCCATGGACTTGGCTTAGTTCCACCCACCTCCCTGGCTCCCACTTTTCTTATTCATAATACTAAGACAAGGTGATGCTCCACTTCCTACACTTGCATTGTGGTCACTAAGTGTCTAAGGGAAACTATGGGCTTCCTGTCCTACCTAACCTCCTACACAGAGGCCTCTTTACCAACAGGAGGTGCCAACAACCATGAGAATTCACTCCACCATCCTCTGGAGGCTCATAGCCAATGACGAAAATGGGGGAAAGTTTTAAAAAGTCCATGTGTTTTGCCTCAGATAAAACACATTTTGAGATTTTACTTATAGACCAGAACTTTCTAGGGAATCAAGCTGAAACTGGAACATCACCTGCAATCCCACCATGTATATTCTGTTCCATAGCCTGCTTTGGCCACTCCGTTTTCTCAAGCCTCCAAGAGGATTGCTAGACTTCATCTTTTTGAAAGAAATTAGCTTACATTAATTAACTACTTAAGAATCTTCTTTTGGGCTGGAGAGATGGCTCAGGGGTTAAGGCACTTACCTCCAGTGCCTAAGGCCCTGGGTTCAATTCCCCAGGTCCCACATAAGCCAGACCCACAAGGTGGTGGCCCTGGTGCGCTCTCTCTCTCTCTCTCTCTCTCTCTCTCTCTCTCTCTCTCTCTCTCTCTCTCTCTCTCTCTCTCTCTCTCTCTCTCTCTCCCTGTGCTTGAAAATGAATAAATAAAATATTTTTAAAAAATGAAAAAAAATCTTCTTTTACATAACCAGCCTTGAGAGTCATCTGTTGCTCTAGTGAAGTGGTCTCCACACTCACCTAACACAACCAACAATGGCTAGATTGGCAATGACAATAGACACGGCATTAGATACTTCAGTATGTTTTGTAAAGTCGAGTGCAGTTGTACATTTGTAGAATATAGTAACTCTAAGCACAATATACAGTGCTTTTACATGGGTAGATCCACAATATCCTTGCCAACAGAAAGTAGCAGCAATTAAGTCACCTGCAAGAAAACAAATCTGGGAATTTTCTCACTTGTTTTGCAAATGCATGCATTACTTGGATAAAATGTGTAAATGATAAAGGTATATATATTCGGTATTTCCACCACGCCCTTTGGTTCCTGTGCTAAGGCTAATATTCACTTGTGCCCATAGAATATTCTGTGGGAATTTATGAAAAATGGTTTATGGTGTATCTACATTCATAAATTGGATTTACCACTACCTACAAAAGAATTGTATAGGAAAGACTGGTGAGGTCAGATGACAATTTATCTCTCAAAAAGCAGAATGAATACTGAAATCTGTGTTTTTTTATTTGTGTGTGTGTGTGTGTGTGTGTGTGTCTGTGCGTGCGTGTGCATGTGTGTCCAAGGTAGGGTCTCACTCTAGCCCAGGCTGACCTGGAATTCACTATGTAATCTCAGGGTGGTCTTGAACTCACAGGAATCCTCCTACCTCTACCTCCCGAGTGCTGGGATTAAAGGGTTGTACCACCAACATTATTTTCATATGCATTAACATTGAATCATAGGAGTTGACAGTTCATATAGTGTATGATGAACAGGATCAGACACTATCAGATGTGAATGCTTTGAACTGTTTGTGTAATTGTCAAATGTTACAGCTCTGCATTCATCATATCTAACATATAAATGTTCAGGTTATATTTCCCTACAAATTAGCTTTCATTCAGCTAAATTAAACCAAAGATCTTGGTTAAATTTTTATTGTAACCTTGCAGAGAAATTTGTTGCACTTCTGAGAGCTTCTTAAATCATTTAAATCACCTTATGACCTGCCCAAAACCAGCATACGTCTGAAACTGTTTATGTTCATTGATTGTCTCTCTAATGTAGAATCCTCTTCCCATACTGTGTCTCCATTACTCTTTTTTTTCCTGGCTATGTCCACACTTTTATTTGAAATCTTGAGAAGACAAACAGCTAGATCTCTAGTGACATGCTATTCAGTAGAAATCGCTAGAATCATGTTATTCAGGGGAACTTTCTATGATGGTAGAAATGCATGGTATCTACTTTATATATCCCAGGGGCACGAAAATGAGCTGGTGGAACAGAAGAGAAGAAACTTATATTGAAGTAGTTGGATTTAAAATAAGAAGTTTTAAAGTTATATTTCGTAAAAAGAATACTCATTTGTTGAATAAGTGAATGAGTTAATGAGTTAATAACCAGTGGCAAGAGCGGCTTCCCGGGGTGGAGCAGATCTTACTAAGTGATCACTCAAAAGAGCAGAGAATAGAATGTCGCATATTCTCCCTCATATGTGGTACTTAACCAGGATAACCGTTTTCTTTATCCATTACTCTTGTAATAAGATCGTTGGAGGTTTATTTACTTGGAACCTGCTTAGAATATAATTATTTCACCTTCAATTGTTAAGAAACAATCTAAGTGGACTTATTTAAATGACACTTTTATTGAGACTTTGTAGTGTAATATTGCAAAAGATAACAGAACCAAGCCTGGCGGTGCAGGCCTACAGTCACAGCTATTGAGAGATGGAGGCACTAGTAGTATAAGTTCAAGGCCAGCCTGGGCAAGGCAGTGAGGGCATAGCTCTAAATAAAATGTGGAAAGATCACTGAGGAGACTGCTCATATCTCAGAGCCCTTACAACTTAAGCAAGAGAGATTTGGAGGGCCGAGATAGCTCCAGTTCAGTTTCCCCGGATTCCACACGAAAAGCTTGACATGGTCATGAATACATTTAACCCTAGTCTGCGGACATGGAAACCAGAGAAATCTATGGGGCTTACTCATCAAAAGCAGCTTCTTCTTAAGGGTGAGACCTGACTCAAGGAAATACGTGGTTGAGTGACAAATGCATGAAAAGTTCTTTTCTGACCTCTGCATGCACCTACATGGCATGAATTCATCTGCACACACACACAAACACACACACACACACAGAATATAATCTACAGCATAAATATCTGAAGAGCTAATATTATACATAGTTTTACTTATGTTTGGCTTTTCTAACTTTCATTATCAGTCATGTGAATTTTCATAACCCCAGACTGCTAAAAAATGATCTAAAATTATCTAATGAGTGTTTATGTTTTCTTAAAACTTCAATTGTCTCCCAACTTTTCAGCATATATTTAGTGGCTGAACAAGACCTCGGACTATTATTTACATTATGTGGTTCATATTTATAATTTATTGTACAATCAATGACACTCTAAGGAGAGCCGGGAAATATTTTTAATTAGCCAGAGGAACAGGTAATCTGAGATGCTCTGGGCAAAACCGAAGCCTGAGGCTCTGCTAGCATCATGCAAAGTATCACTCGTAGTCCCAATAATATTTACTTAGACGAATGGATGCACAATTAGTCACTGCATTTTGGGTTCAGTCAGATTTCCTTCCTAATGTCTCAAGTCAGTGCTAAATATTTCATTTGTGTAATTTCATAAGCCTGTTTTTCCTGCTTTTATGATGAAAAAAATCTTTCTTAGGAAGACACAGTAGAAATACAATGAAATACCATTCAGATTGTCTCTTGCCGTCATTACTACAATTAATGGATATGATTGTTTGGTTATTTTGAGCTTTAATATGCATGAGAATAGAAAAAAATCTCAGGAGCCAACACATAATTTTCTTAATCACTTAATTTTAACCAAAAGTCTTTAAGTGGACAAACTACACACTACACCACAGGCCAAGTTTGTCTCCCCCCACCATTGTTTCAGTATGGCACACAAGCTAAGAACCATTGTTTCAGGTAGACATCTAAAATCACCTTGGGAGGCAGTACTAAGTCTGCCTCCTACCTGAGTAACATTTGGTGTCTCAGAAAGAACTCCATCAATAATTCTAGTCTCTTCTTTTAGTAGACAGGTGTTACAAAGTAATTTCTCTTCATGAGCTAGAATTTTAACTCTTAACCTGCAAATTAATAAATATGGAATTTTATGACAAAAGTTTGGCAGCATTTGTTTATTTATTATGCACTTACTTTGGATCAAAGGATTGATCCCAGGCCCTTGAACATATTAGGTAATTGTTCTATCACGGAGATATTTGAGACATATGCCCAGATCCTATAGAATCTTGGTGTCATTTTTTTCTCAATTGCAAACAAAGCACACACACATAGAGCCAATTCAAGGATGCGACTTGCCATTAACCTCCATTGCTTTGTCTCTGTTTCAATGCAGGTGTGCTGCTGGTTACACTGGCAGTCCAAGCAGCCCTGGAGGTTCCTGCCAAGAATGTGAGTGTGACCCTTATGGCTCGGTGCCTGTGCCCTGTGACCCGGTGACCGGGCTGTGCACGTGCCGCCCCGGAGCCATGGGAAGGAAGTGTGACGGCTGCGAACATTGGCATGCACCCGAGGGCACCGAATGTGTGTGTACGTACACTAACCCGGCTCTGGGCCGGTGCACCTGACTCCTGCCTGCAGCCTTTTGGACATTCTGTCCACCTTCATCCCGCTGAGCCAGGAACTGCTGAGAAGATCCTCAGCAGGCTTTAGTCAGTTCACTGAAGACCTACCACAAAGCTCCTGGAGGCAAATTTGATATTATTATTATTATTATTATTATTATTATTATTATTATTATTTTGTCCATCTCAGGGTTTACAGTAGTGCAAAGTTTCCATTGCTTTTGTGATAGATATAATAAGTTCCAAGTATATTATATTGTTTAGACTTTTTCTGGTTTTGTTATTGGCTGGACAGGCACTGGAAGCCCTGAATTATAACTGACTTTTCTTTCACCAAATTTAATCAAAATTTATGAGTGGATTGCTTTGTCACTTCCTCTTGAACTACAAACCCTGGAAGCAGAGTTTAAATTAAATTTAATTTTTTGTTTGTTTTTTCGAAGTAGGGTCTCAGTCTAGCCCAGGCTGACCTGGAATTCGCTATGTACTCTGAGGGTGACCTCGAACTCATGGCGATCCTCCTACCTCTGCCTCCCAAGTTCTGGGACTAAAGGCGTGCACCACCACGCCTGGAAGAATTTAACTATTTTTACATACACAGTAAATAGGGAGATTGTCCACACTTTCTCCTTTTGATTTCTTTTTTGTTGAGTCTTAGATATGGGTGCCATATTGAAAGCAAATTGCATTTAATAACTAAATATAACTCCAGGATCTTACATCAAGTCAATTCTAGAGTAGGTCATTTATAAAGTTAAGAAGAAAATGCTATGCTACGTTATTCTTTTCTTAAATGCATTTCAGCATCTTTTCTTTCAATACTCATCTATTTAAATATGTTTTGCATGCTAACTTTGTGTTTAAATGCCTTATGTGTCTAAACTTGAGGATCATATTATTTTGAATAATTTGGTATGTGTGTGTAAACACATACCCTAGTTTTATGAGTCACCTCAAAAGGGAAAGCTGCATTTAAAAATATGCTGAAGAGGCTAACGAGATTGTTCAGTGGGAAAAGGAACTTGTTTCTGATGTCTGGCAGTACAGGTTTGATTCTTCACTACCCAGGTAAAGTGGTATATGCATTCAGAATTAATTTGCAGAGGTAGGATGCCTTGACATGCCCTTTCTTTTTGTCTGTCTTTCGCACTCTCTCTCTTCCTTTTTCTCTCTCATAAAGAAATACCAATATGCTGAAGCATTAAGATTGTAAATGGGACTATGTGTTTTTAAGATGCAAAAAAGTAGGACTGAGGTTATGACTGAAGGAGGGGTACTTGCTTAGAATGCACATGACCTCTGGTTCAACTGCCAGTAACATGTGTGGAGAAATAACAAAGTCAAAATAAGCATGCAGGGAGCACATGCCTTTAACTCAAGCACTTGGGAAGCCGGGACAGGAGGATTGCTGTGAGTTTGAAGTCAGCTTATAACCACAGAGTGAAATCCAGGTCAATTTGGGTTAGATTGAGACCCTAACTCAACCCCCAATCCCCAAAAGTAAAATAAAATAAACATGAAAGTAGATATGAGGGAGGAGGTTAAACTTAAAATATAATATATATTAATTTATAATTGTTATTGGTATATACATATTCATTCTTTTTAGTATAATACTTATTTTATAAATAATTAAGTGAACAACCAAATACTTCATAACACTGTCTTCAAATCAAATTAACATTGATATAATTACCTAAATACTATAAAATTTTAATATAAACACTAATCCCAACAGTCCTTAAATTAGGTCCTTAGTTTTGTTAGCCAGATTAGGTAAACTTGAAGTAAAATGAACATGTTCAATGTGATACACAGAAATTAAAGAGTATCACATTAAAATATGAGAAAGATAAGATACTAGGGTTCTTTTTCTGAGCATTTATTTCAAGGAAAATTGACATTTTCCCATCATGTGATTACAAGAAACTAGGGAGAAAGCTCAGTCAGTAAAGTCTTTTCCTCAAAAGCATGAAGAATTGAGTTTAATCCACAGTATTTATATAATAGTAGGGTGGATGGTGGCACATGCTTGTAATTCCTGGGCAGGAGATGTGGATAGCAGCAGTCAGCTAGTTTAACCTAATTGGTGAACTCCAAGCCAATGAGAGCCTGTCTCTCAAAGAAGCAGACAGCATTTCTGAGGATGACACCTGAAATTGTCCTCTGGCCTCCACATGGAACACCAGCACATGAATAATGTTCACTCACACATAAATGAGCATGTAATCACACATACATACTATTTATGTCCACATGGAAAAATGTAGTTTCAAGTTCTTTTTTGGTTATCATAAATATTTTATTAATATTTTAAATAAATGTATCATAAGAATTAACTCATTCTGTTTTATACATGGATTTTTAATATCTATCCCACCTGACATTAGCTGACCCCTCCCAGTTACGAAGTTGGACCAACTTATAATGCTTAGCTCCATTATTCTTATCCTATTGGAAATGTATTTGCACTTGCTAGAGATGGTGCTCATTTCAGTTTCTGTGTCCTGAAAATTTTCATATCCTTGCTATATAATGTTGTTTTCTTCTAAAAAATGGTAAAGTATGGGATGGTTTTTGATAAGTAGACCTCCTTTGTAAAGCTTTTATAACTATGTTGAAAAGGCAGACATTCCTTCTATCACTTAACCTGTACATTTATACACACCTGCAGAACTGTCTTCTTGGCACACTTCTTCAGGTTAACCCGAAGCACTGTTATAGAAAACCTTTCAACTTTTCCTTCTTCCTTTCATATTGTTTAATTTCTGAACTTTGGGGAAAAAAAAAACAACATTGGTTTTCTTCTGCCACCCTTCCCCAGCCCTCAGTTCCTACTCCTAGTTTTGAAATGACTTAAAACAAGGCTTAGTGAGGACAAAGCCCTGACTTGTTCTCAAGTCTCTTTGTGAGATACTGTTATGTTCTCGAACTAAAGTAGATCAAGGGACCAGGGAATGGATTCATCGGGCCTATCGGATCTGTGGGGCCTGTTTCATCTCTTCTGGTCATAGTGGGGTTTTATAAGCCCAATGTGTGAGTTAGGGGAGGTAACTGGTGAGGGAGAGAGAAAAAGAGAAGTAAATGTCTGGAGTGCTAGTTCAAGACATGGTGCTCACTAAGAAAACAGCATGCTTCTGCCTGATAAAATCCAGAGAGCATTCAGATAGCATTTGAATAGATTATATAGAAATTAATTTTGTGGCTAGAAATATGGTTCAGTGAATAAAACACTTACTGCACAATCATGGGTATCTGAGTTCAGGTCCCCAGAACCCTTAGAAAAGGCTAGATACTGTAATCCCAGCATGCCTAGGTTGAGATGGGGAGAAGACAGAAAATCTGTGTGGAAGCTCATGGGCTAGCTATCCTTACGTTCAGAGCAGTTAACAAGGTGGAACACACCCTCAAACAGAAGGGAAGATGAGGCCCAGCACCCTAACTTGTCCCCTGAGCTCCATACATACTCTAGCATATGTATGCCCACACTCACACATATACACACAAATACACATATACATACACATACACAGATGTACACATACATATATACATATACATAAACACACACACATACACATATGCACACACATACACACATGCACATATATACATGCACATATACACACATACACATATACACACACGCACAAATACATACACATACACTTATACACACATACACATATACACACATGGACATATACACATGCACATATACACGCATATACAGATATACATACTGTCGTAGTCAGCCACACGCCCACTGGATAAATCTTCAAACCAGGCACAGTTTTGGGGAGGAAAGGATTTTTTTGTAGCTATAGATATAGGGCAGCCCTAACCCAGATTTAATGGCTTCCTGAGTCTCTGGAATTTCTTTCCTGCACTGCCCACACAGGAAAGGATGTTTACTTCCAGCTTCTTTGAGCTTCCTTACATCCTTCCCCCTACTGAGAGGCTGCCATCCTGTAAACATCCTCAGAGACCCACCAAAGATTATTTGAAAGGTCAGGTTGACAACAAAACTTAACCATCACAGTCCACCCCTTGTCAAATTGACATCATACCATATATCCTTATATCATACTTAATCCTAAATGAAGACAGTAATAAGATCATAATTTTGCCTAAAATTATATAACTCTCCCACATACAACTGCAGACATGTAATCTCCCCCCAACATAAGGCAAGGTCCCTGAATTATGAGTTTTGTATACCAAAACAAGTTACATGCTTGTAAAATATAATGGCACGGAGAAAACATTTCCAACTGCTATGTGGTTTAGGAGAGACTGGGCCTAGGCAAACTCCACAAACATCAGCAAACATCCAGATCTGCAATTTAAGTCCCATAGCACAACCAGTGACAAGACAATCTCCAGATTTTCTGATTCTGACCCTCCAGCTTTGCTGAGTACCTGGGGAAACTTCCATCCCAAGCCATTAGTGTTCCATGGTAGCCTTGCAAAGTCCTGGTATGTCCAAAATGTCTTTGGGTCTCCATTGCAAACCACAGTCCACCCTCCAATGGCTTTACTTGCCAATCAGGGACTTTACGCCCTGTTCCAAATACTGCATCTCAGCAGCGGCTCCTGGAACCATGTGCACTTCATGAACCACTCCGTGTATGCATTTCTCATGCTTCCAAAAGCAATACTAGGTATGCAGGACACATCCAGGTTGTTAATTCAGGGACAAAATAGACATGACTTCGAAGAGCAGATTCCATTCTTTCAGCGATTTCCTTTCCAAAGAGTTTGCACAGTCCATCTTTCTGTTCTTCCTGGGTGGAAACACCTCAGGGATCTCTCCATTGTTTCAATGTAAAGCAGTTGGGCCATAATCAAAAGCCAGTCTCTCCCAGAAAGTTAAACTTCCTTGAGATTCTTCAACCTTCAAATCTTAAATTCTCAGTTCTGTATCCATAGCCAAGCATACAGTCCACATTACTCAAATTTAACCTTGGTCAAACTCTATGGGCATCGGCAGAAGGATGCATCCACCCCTTGACCCAAGCACACACTTCTGTTAAGGTTTTCTGCAGTCTCTCTTTTCCTGTAGAAAGTTCACAAGCCAAGCCTTCAAATGCAATTCTCTCTGCACTGAGCATTTACAAATTCTCACCAGAATAGTCTAAAAACTTGGCTTACCACTCTGGAAGGCATCTTCAGTTGCAAGTAACAAGTCCATGTCCATTCCTCCAGCACACAAGTTCCAGAAGATCAAAATCCACATGGTCAGATTCATCTCAGTGAATCAATCCATTCCTGGTACCAAATCTGTTGTAGTCAGCCACATGCCACTGGGATGAATCTTCAAACCAGGCACAATTTGGGGGATGAAAGTATTTATTGAAACTTCAGATTGAGGGGAAGTTCTGTTACAGTAAAAGAGGCTGGCCCTCTTTCACAGGTCCCAGCAGAGAGAAAAACCCATCATCTATATCACACACTGAGAACAAGGAACAGGAAGGAAAGTCAAAGAGAATTTCTTCTCTTTTATATAGGCTTAGGGTGGGGTATTGCAACCCTTCCCCAGACTTAATGGCTTCCTGAGTCTCTGGAATTTCCTTCCTGCACTGCCCACACAGGAAAGGCTGTTTACTTCTAGCTTCTTTGAGTTTCCTTACATCCTGACCCCTACTGAGAGGCTGCCTTCCTGTAACCATCCTCAGAGACCCACCCAAGATTACTTGAAAGGTCAAGTTGACAGCAAAACTTAACCATCACACATACACATGCACATATAACTACACACACATATAAATACACACATATACACATATTCACACACATACACATATACACACATGCACATACACATGCATATATAAATACACAGACACATACACATATACATACACATACACATATACACACATACACATATACACACATACACATACATACATACACTTGTACACACATACACATATACATCCATACACTTATACACACATACACATATATACACACATACACATAAACACCACATACACATATACACACATACACATATACACAGATACACATATACACACATACACTTATACATACACATACAAATATACACGCATACACATATACATACACATACACATATACACACATACACTTATACACACATACACATATACACATATTCATACACATACACATATATACACATACACTTACACATACACATATACATATACACACTCATACACATATACACACATACACTTATACATACACATACACATATACACACATATACATATACATATACACACATAAACACATATACATACACATATACACATACATACACACATAGACTTATACACACATACACATATACATACACATACACATATACACTCAGATACACATATACATACACATACACATATACACACAGGTGCACATATACATACACATACACACATACATACACATGCACATATACATACACATGCACATATACACACATACACAGATATACACACATACACATATACATACACATGCACATATGCACACAAATAGACAGATACACACACACATACACATATACATAAACATATACAAATACACCAGAAAGCCAATTCTTGGGGAAACAGAACTCAAGTTGACTGATACCACAAATGTGTATTTTTTGATTGCCCAACAAGTGGCCTAGGCATGCCCATTGTATTATTTCAGGAGAGCCGCTTATGTGGGGAAAGAATACATAACCTCACTGTCAAGTTAAATTAAGCTCTTAATTAGCAAAAGGTATAACCAGAAATTGTGGAATAGCTTCTTTAGACCACTTGACTTCCTGAAAATAAAGAAGTAGGAGGAGGAAGAGGAGGAGGGGGAGAAAGAAGCGAAGGAGGAGAAGGGACAGCTGCTGTATCAATTACTTTTTCATTGCTGAGACAAGATACCTGAACAGAAGCAACTTAAGGAAGGAAAGAGTTTATTTTGCTTATTTTGGGTAAAACTTCTATAGTGTAAAAAAAATCATGATGGCAAAAGCATGGCAGGGAGAAATGACAACACATCCTTACATCAGCATGGAGGGGGGCAAGATGTAACAGCTCAATGGCTGCCCCCAGTGATACACTTTCTCCATTAAGGTCCCACCTCCTAAAAGTCAAACAAGACTTCCAAATAGTTGGCACTGTTCTGAGGACCAAATGTTCAAATACACAAGTTTTTGTTGGAGGAGGGTGTGGATCACACTCAAAGCACCACAGCTACTAAACACATGTGTCACTGGGAAAGCTAGTGTTTTACTGCATTTCAATCACAATGTCCTCAGCCATGCTGTGGTGCAGGCTAGTAATCCTCTCAATGGGAAGGTGTAGACATGAGGATCAGCTACATAGCAAGTTCAAGGGTAACCCCTGGAGTACATGAGTCCCCATATCAACAAGAAAAGAATTTCATAGAAGAGGTAAAGGATGCAGGCTTTCTGCTTGTTTCCACTACTGGAATGATGTGCTTACACGCATAATTTATCTGTGTGGACGTTAGAAATGTGGAGACTTCAGAGTCGATCAGTCTATAAACCAAATTCAGTCCATCAGGGGTATAAACTCTACTGAGCAGAGCCAGCACTGGGATATCATTAAGCATCACCCACCTTCAGATATTAAACATTTCCTTCATCACAAACAGGTTCATCTTTTTTTTTAAAGATTATGAAACTGTTGTTTTGTTTTTATTCATTCATTTATTTATTTATTCATTTCAAACAGATACAGAGAGAGAAAGAGAGAGAGAGAGAGAGAGCAAGAGAGCCAGGGCCCACACCTTGTGTGTCTGGCCCATGTGGGACCTGAGGAATTGGACCCGGGGCCCTAGGCACTGGAGGCAAGTGCCTTAACCTCTGAGCCATCTCTCCAGCCCAAACAGGTTCATCTTAATGGCAGTTTTTTAATTGGCTCACCTTGCCTGAGAGTTGCCATTTGCCAGGAAGCACTGTAAATATAATATAAATATATGTATATATATAGATAGATATAGATAGATATATGTATATATACATATGTGTGTGTTCCTTTTTTATTTTGTTTTTCTTGAAACATATCTATGTACTGTTACATTGCCAAGATTTGGCTATGGAATCCCCTCAGTTCCCTGGTCCTTGTGATCTTCAAAAGAATTCAAAAGCGGTCACACAGGGCAAAGTGAAGTCTTCTTAGAGTAATAGGAAGCACTCACATGGGGAGAGAGTGGGCAATGGCCAGAGCTATCATTGTTTAGACCTATATGTTTAAGAAGTTTTTTTTTTCTGAGGGGCCCCTTTTCCAACACAAGTGTTAAACAGGCCCATTCGGATTAACTCTTAAAATAGGGGACAAAAATCGGTTACATTTTTCTTTACCAGAAAACATCCTGTTAGTTAGTATCTGAAAGACACTTGGGCAGTTTAGAATGTCAGATCATCACTCCGAGCCAGAAATATGACTCAGATCCTGTTCTTTTGATCAAAAAGTCATGTATCCCAGCAAATTAAAATTAATTAAAGAAAATTTTTTTAAAATCTATTAAAATCAATCACACCTTAGGAAATAGCCTTCCCTTAATGGGTCTCAACAAAGACTTGTTTTCAACAAGGACCTTACTTTCATTCTCACCTCTAGCTATTATTTCATGTAGTACTTTAAATTTTGAGGAATGCAAACATGATACTTCTCCATCTTTTCACATATTTCAAATTCTGTACAGGGACAATTGCAATGCTTACCCTTACCTTAAAACTTGTCCACAGAGTACACAGGCCAGAAATGGATTATGAGAGAGAGAGGTCCATTCTCAATGGCCTTCAATCCTGCTATTAAATAACTAGTGACTTGATGATTATCTCCATTGTAGGAGTGGTTTGAATAAGTGTCCACTAAAGGTTTACATCCTTTGTCATGATCCCCAAGGTAGATGTGGTCGTGGTGCCTTCATTCAAATCAATTTTTAAGAATAAACTGAACTCTACTTTGAGTTTTCAATCTGACCTGAAGGAGAGAAGAATCCCAGATTGGTAAAGCTGGAATTTCTCTGAACCTCAGTTCACCATCTTTAGAATGAAAATGGTACATGTGTGTATGTGATCTAAGTATGGTAGATGCTTCCTGACCTGGCCATCGTTATCATTCTATAACCAATATCAGAGAACAGCACAGCACAGTGTGGCAGAGTAGATACAGTAGCACAGAACAGTATATTACAGTACCGTACAGTATAGTGTAGATGTTCCATGATCTCTGCCATCATCAACACTATTGATATTTTGTGGCTGTTTTTAAGTCATTTGATCACTTTGCTATTTCCTGGTGAGATATTTTCTTAGCATAGGCTGAGTTCTAGTTTTCCATGGCTACATATAGTCCTAGAGACTTCAAGTCACTGAAAAACATTTTATGACTATCTTATATTTCTTTTCTGTAAATTCTTCACATGCATTACATATACATTAATAAACACTGGTTCTGACTGTTTTCTCTTCACTTACCCTGTCCAACAGCAACGGACAGTACACGAGATACAGAGGACCAAGCACAGTGCCTTGCTTATCATGCAGTGAATCATATGTGAATAAAACCCTTTATACTATGATTACAGTATTTTCAAAATTTTAAATTATACCTTTGGTTTTTGAAAAGCTATACCATCCTTGAGTTACACTGTATTTTTTATTTTATATAATTTGTTTGAAAGTGTATGCATACATTTTTCCACAACTTGTCACCTGAACAAATGTATCAGTCAGTCTCAGCTAAACCCTACAGAATACATTTTCCTCTAAGCAAAGAAATACAGGTTAAAAAGCCTTTTGAATGAAGCTGAAATCAAATGCTCATATTACATATTTTATTATAAATATTGTATAGTAACTGAACCCATTTTAGCAACCCCCAAACATGCTAGACAAAAAAATATCTTTTTGGGAGATGGGGTTCTTGAGTGAAGGTCTCACATGACATCTCAGGTGGCCTGGAACTCACTGGCCTCTAACTCCTGTTCCTCCTGCCTCAGCCTCCTTTTAAGCACTAGGGTTGCAAGAAGGCACCACCAAGCCCAGCTTAACAGTTCCTTCTTGGACAAACCAAGGGAAAGATAGAAATAATTCATGTTCAGGTCTATATCAGTGGGATTCATTTGTAATTATTAATTAAAATTGTACATATTAAGAGCTAAAATTTTTCCTTTGTTAAAAATGTGTACTTATTCTACAGCAGATTATATATATTATATAATATATATATATATATATATATATATATATAATCTTTACCTAAAATTGGTTAAGAGGCTTGGTCTTTTCAAACCTGTTCAGTGGACTTATTTCAGCTTCAGCTTTTTTGGTTTGAATGCTGCTTTCAGTTTTTTTTTTTTTTGTGTGTGTGTGTGTGTGTGTGTGTGACAGTAAGCTAGTAATTACTATGCATGGAGGACTATGTAGAAATGCAATATTTTGTACTAATTGCTAACAGAGAGATCTGTGATAATGGATGCATGATTTGTCCCTTACATGCACCCAGCTATAACAATCTGAATTTAGTACTACATTTGTTAATATTAGACACAAATTTATCCTGACACTTTTATAGGGAAAGCCTCAGAGACATTTAATCATGTAAAATATAATCATCATCTTGAAATATTTGCTTTTGCTTTTATGCATTTTAGGCAGAATTTTACTTTATACCCTTATCTGTACTGCTGAATTAAGAGAAAGGCTGGTGGGGGTAGTCATGTACACTGCTATCTGCTGATTGTGAATACCTCATGTCTCTTTACACCCTTTAGATCTCCTATCATCGTGAATTAAATTTGTTTTTAATTTACATCCCATTTCCAGTGCCTGTTGCCAGACACTCTGACTTTTTGAGGGCAAATAAAAAAATAACATGCTATAAGAAAATAGTTTGTGTTAGAATAAATTAGCAAACTATTATATAAAGGACACTATCCTCCCACCATGTGTTCACTTTAAAATGGCATGAGCTAGTTGGATAGAAGCTTGAAAAAAAAATCCCCATGGCTGCTGAATTTCTAAGTCTTTATGACCCATTCAGACAGATGTTAGTACATTACTTGGTCCATACTCGAAACTTACCTTTCACTTATGGAAGTGTGCTTGACCTTTGTTCACTGCAAAGCAGGTTCATAGACTGTAGCATGTGGGATAACGAGAAGACCTTTGGGTCCAGCGATGTACGATGAAACATATGAGTCCCTGAAGGAGCAATTAAATACATTTTCATTTCAACAACTGAAGACAAAACACCAAAGCAGATGGCCACGGTGTGAAGAAAGGAGAGAAAACTCAGTCTTCATCGTGGCTCTTGGCATTCTAGCTCAGCAGTTGACTCCGGAGTATATCATATAAATCATATCTAGATTTGTGTTCTACTCCCTGGTTTAGGCTTAAATGAAGTAAAAGCAGAAAGATGCCAGTGTTTTCCATGGAAATTTCTGGAACCATTCAATAAGAATTATCTAGCAATGTTATTATAAATAAACTCATTTAATTTCTTTTTTAAATATGTGAGTTATAGAATGCAAATAAATTAGAGAAAGGGTAATCAACGGATTCCTGAAAAGTAAACCACTCTAAAAACAAGGAGGAGACATCATATTATCAAGTAGCTTTCAAGATTTTAAAATGGAAAAAGAGCTAATTACTTGTTTATAGCTCAAAATATCTTCCAAAAATAAATACTGGAATCAAATAGAATCTATTTGATGTCAGTCAGAATGATTGTCATACTAGTATGATGACTAGTTCTCTCTCTCTCTCTCTCTCTCTCTCTCTCTCTCTCTCTCTCTCTCTCTCTCTCTCTCTCTCTCTCTCTGCCACTGGGCTACTGGGCTACATCACTAAACCCTTAGGTCTAATTCTTTAAATGCTTGTTTTCTAGCTTATGAGTTACAGCTTGAAGTTTCTGGACTTGAACCCACACTCCAATTACAACTGCACATATATGACTGTCATCCCCAAATGTAAAATGACAGCTATGTACAGTCTAAACTGGTGGTTCTGCAGGTGGGGAATGGGAGCTGAGGTCAGCTAGGCCTTTTGTTTTCATACCTGAAGATACACATGACTGGGGCTCAGCTGGTAGGGACCTTCTATCCCCTCAGAGGCTAGCCTAGGATCATACCCCATGCAGTATGGTTCTAAGAATATGAAAGTAAAACCTTCAAATAGCTTGGGGCTGAGGCTTCAAGCTAAAAAAATGTCTTTGTCACATTCTGTTGCAGTCAGCTTTCTAGTTGCTGCGCAGAAAGAACCCAAACAAAAGCGGCTTGTGGAGGAATGGGTTTATTTGGCTTATGGACTCGAGGGGAGACTCCATTCTGGCAGGGAAAACGATGGCATGAGCAGAGGGCTGGACATCACCTCTGCCACAGCACTGCAAACAGCAGCAGGAAGGTGTGCCAAATACTAGCAAGGGGAAGCTAGCTTATAACCCCATAAGCCCGCCCCCAACAACACAGCTTCATCGAGGTTGTAAAACCCAAACTGCCATCAGCTGAGGATCGATCTATCAGAACACATTCAATTGTTTGTGGGGGACACCTGTATCAAACCATGACACATTCGTTGATCAGAACATGTTGCAAAGCCAACCCAAAAGTGAGGGAAGAAAACAGACTCTCTTTGTTACCGTGAGCAGCAGCAAAGAACTTGTCAGCATTTTTAATTCATCCCAGAAATAAGCATCTCAGTCAATACTGTAAATTTGTTGCTTGTTTCCTGATAACATGTACCCTTTCCAGTGTGTTTATAAAATGCATGGTGTGGGGTACATATGATGTGAGTATGGATAGTGTATGCCCATGTGTACCTTTGAGGAGCCAGAGCAAGGCACTGAGTGTCCTTTGTCTCCTAGAGGCTCTCACTGAACCTGGTGTTAGCATTTTCAGTCAAGACTGGACTGCCAGTGAGCACCAGTGATTCTCTGCCCCTGACCCCCAACAAAACTGGGTGACAGGCATGTGTAGCCACATCTAGCTTTTCACATGGGTCCTGAGGATCAAACTCAGACCCTCTCGGTCCCTAATGCTTGTACAGTAAAGGCTCACCCGACTAAGCCATTTCTTCAGCCCTGGTCTTATACTCCTGGAGCTCCTCCGTGCCAGTGTCTCCCTCCTGAGCCAACATTCCACCATGATTGTCTCAGGTGGACATCAGCACAACTTTGTTCCTTGATTCCACACAATTGCTGCCTCTCTAGCTGCCAGACTATTTTATTTTCCTCAGATTAGCTTAATCCTCTTCAGTGTTCTGTACACATGTGAGGGCCTTCATGTCCCATCAAGCATTGCATTCCCACATTCAGGTATTTCCTAACATCTTCCTCCCTCAGTTGCAAACCCCTGCCCTCTTGTTCTTGTCACCACTGTGTGAACTTAAATACTTACTCATCCTTCAAATATGGACTTCTACCATTCCCTTAGTCTAAAATATTTTCTCACCCTTCTTTCACAAATACATTAATCTGCAAATATTTCATTGAAAGTTTACTGTGTACACTCTCCTACACACTGTGATGAAGATCTCTAAGGCCCATTCTCAAGTGAAGAAGAAACAATATATAAATATGCAAACAACAAAATATATGACAGTCAATACACATATGAGGTTTAAGTTCCTGAAACCCAGGGAGTACAGAAGTGACTTAACTAACTAGCTCAGTTACCAATAATTTCAGGGTCTTTCCCTCTGAGGAAGCCATGACTGGAACACTATGAGTCAGGTATGTGAGGATTAAGTGTTTCAGATGGAGGAGAGAAGGAAATGACTTCCTCCAGGTCTTGCTCCCTGTAGAAACCCCATCGAGCATGTTCCACTGGTTCTAAACCAGGTGCAGGGGTACCACAGACCATTGGTATCAGATTCCATGGACATGGGACCAAAAGGACATCTGTGCATTATAAACCTCTGTTATTCCAGTGTCCAACCATTGTTGAAACCGTGGATCTCCAGAGCTTTTCTCACCTGCACATGCAGAGGTCACCCAGAATCTTTCTAAAATGCAGGCTGAGGTACAGCCCAAGATAATGCATCTTTAACAAGCTCCCAGGCAATGCTGAGACCACTGGTCTGGTTGTCTCTCACAGCACGATGCACAGAGCAGGAGTATTGATGTCACCAGGGAGCTTGTCAGGAAAGCACATTCCCAGTGTGAGAACCAGAAACCAGGGGATTTTATTGGCTCCTGCATCAGATGCCTAGGATTTGGATCTAGTCCTGTGGGACTTCAGGAAGCTAGTGGATGATTCAGAGGCCCACTGAAGTTTCAGGGGGGACTGGGAATACCCATGTTTAGAAAATTCAGCACTGGTGTGGTATGTTTTCTAGCATAGATCTGTTGAAGCCTCACTGGACCAGGGATGACACAGCAGTGATTTCCTTGACTTTTTTCCATGAGGCAAAAATTATCTTTCATTGTGGCTAGAGTAGGCAACACAGTGCTCACCCTGACATCTGCTCCAGCCTCCTCCTGAAAGCTCACTCATTCACTCAATGTCAGGAGCTTGCTAAGTCCTACAGATGGCACGTTTCACCTACAAAGAGTTGATTGATTCAAAGCTCTGCTGGGCCAGTGCAGTTCCTGTGAAGGGAAATGGTAGCTCACCTCTAACTGCTGTCCTATCAAAAATCTCCCTGTATACACTGTTTCCCTCTGTTTACAAGCTTCTCTTAATGGCCTCCTCTTCATTAAGTCGCTCAGGGGAGTGCTGTTCTGAGAAGTAATTGAATTCTTGCCAGAGGGAGGCATGATACAATCCTGGTTCCAGTTCTCAGCATTTTTCATGTTAGGTATTTTTTCCCCTTTCTAACGCACATATAGTTTTGTTACCCCTGGGTTTATGCATATCATAAGTAAGGTAGTACATGTTTCTTGAATAAAGATATATATCTTTGCTCAGTCACATGGATTTAAAAAAGCAAAGTAAATTATGTATATTTCTAAATCTTTCCAAAGAAATCATATAGGTGCATTTAAAACTATATGTATTAGTCAGGGTTCTCTAGCGGAAACAGAGTTGATAGAATGGATTGTAGTAAAAGGGAATTTATTGGGGTAGCTTACGACAGTCCAACAATAGCAGTCTGTAGGCCCACAGCTGAAGAAACCAGTAGCTGTTCAGTCCATGTGGCTGGAGGCCTCAGCAGTCCCAATCCAGCCCAGAAGGCCTGATGGCTCCCTGGGGAGCGGCTGCTCTTCTGTACATGATGTGAGGCCCAGGAAACTGGGAAGGGTAGGAGAGCAGGATGCAAGAACAAGTCACGAACAAGCACCAGCATCCAGGGGAGGAAGGAAGGAGGATTTCCCTTCCCCCCAAGCTTTCTAGTATCCAGTCCCCTTTCTGGGAGTCCTACCCACTCTGGGAGAAGGGCTCACTCTGGAGAAGGGACCTCCTCCTTTTGTCAATCCTTTCTTCAGGCAAGCTCAGAGACTGAAGACCAAGATTACTGATACTACTGAGTTTATTGTCAATTAAGAGAAAACCATCTATTTTTTTCTACCAACTCTCCTGCTGACCACTGTCTGCCACTGCTAAATTTTAATGGTTACTCTTTATGGCCATTATAAGACAATAGGAATGGTATAAGCACACTTAGTTACTTAAGTTGAACTTAAGTTCATCTCACCTGTTCTTGGCAGGTATTTATTTACTTGATTGAATATGGTTAATCATCAAAGTAGGGATTTGTGGGCCTGCATCTCCTCAGTGAGGTCTTGCTGAGGGCAGATGAGGAAATATCAAGACAAGGAAAGTTGACTATAAAAAGGAAGGTTCCAGCTCTGAGATGGTTCAGTGGGTGAGAACACTTGGCTGCTCAGCATGAATGCCTGAGAAGTCTGTAGTTTGATCCGTAGCTCTCATGTGGGCCATGCATGCCTCTAACCCCAGTTCTGTAGAAACAGAGTCAGGATAGTCACAGAGGCTTGGTGGTCATCCACTGATCAGAAAGGGCAGCCGCAGATTCAATGACAGATATTTTCCTAAGGAAGAAAGCATGGAAGGAGCAGTGCAGTAGGCCACCTGATGTTCTACCCTGACCTCACATGCATGCACCCACATCCATGCCCATACAGGATACATACACACACCACACCTACTACACACACATCCATGGCAAAAATAGGACTTAAAAATTCTGTTGAATATCTATCAAGATGGTCACTATGGAATATTCTGTCATCCACATGATAGAATTAATTATCTGAGATGATGAATCTCACAACCTCCCATTGAATTGGGCTAGGGCAATAAACTATTTCATAGTGGAAATCTTTGACCATCTGGCTGGGTGTTTAGCACAAGTAAATATTCTTCGATGTTTCTCTTTCCCAGTTTGTGGTGATGAGTGTACGGGCCTTCTTCTTGGTGACCTGGATCATCTGGAACAGATGGCCATGAGCATCAACCTCACTGGCCCACTGCCTGCTCCTTATAAAATTCTGCATGGTCTCAAAAATACAACTCAGGAACTAAAGGTAAGTTGGTACAGTAGCAGCTGGTTGTGGGGGCTGCATCTTAGCAGCTTCCCAAAAGATTTTGACTATCATGAGTGCAATTGTTTCCCTTGCCTCAGATCAAGAAAAGCAACTGAGTTCAAGACTTTCTTTCTAAATCAGTGTTTTGAACTGAAAAATGTAACATAAAGAGTACTATTAAAGGGAAAGTCTCATGCATTTCTCCCGCCCCCAATTGTATGGCTTAAATCAGTTTTATTAAGTGACCGGAATATGTTCAAACATAGAATCAGGGAGGTATTCCTTGTACTTATAGCTTCATAAAAATCAAAACAAATTAATCTTTTAAAAACTCTACAAAACCAATAAAATTCAAATTAAAACATTAATCTGAAGTCGTATGATTTTGGCTGAAAGGAAATTGCTTTTTGCAATGAGAATATGAAATTGACTATTTCTCCTTGGTTCTCAATTCTGTATTTGACAGGCGGTAACTTGGTTCTCCTCTTCCACAGCTGGACTGGCGAGCCCCTTGTGAGGGGTTCTGGAATGGCACACACATTTATATTTTAATTGCCCTATAATCAAACCTCCACAAAAAGGTAGGCCCTGAAGTCATTTGGTGGAAAATGTCTCTCGGGTGCCTAGCCTTGGATCCAGGAAAGGTTTTGTCAATATTTGAGATGATTTTCAAATTGAAAGCCTAAGATAAAATATAGAACTTTAAAAGTGCTTCAGAAAGCAACAATTCAAGACACATTATTCTGAAACATTACTAAAGTGTTCAGTGCTTGAAGAGCTAGGAAGAAATATATAGGAAATTGAGAATGTTTACAAGGTGAAGAGAGGTCATTAATTATATGATATCTGACAATTATCAAGTGTTTAGAAAATATCGAATCCTCCAGGTTGTATCTGGTTCTCTGGACATCTCTTAACTCATATAATTTTGTCACTACCCTTAGGAAACTCAACTTCTATTTTGTTATAAAAATAGTTAAACTGTAATTAAGCAATTAGTAAAAAACAAATACTACTGACAGTAGAGCACAAAAAAAATGGAAAGATCAAGAAGATTTAGACTAAGAAATGTATCAATAATGAAAGCATAATTTGTGGGAAGTTGAATTGCATGTACCGTTTTAATTGGCAATAAAGGATTGGTAAGGACTTGAGGTAAAAAATCTAAGATTACACTGGCAGGTACTTGTCTAAAAATTGTATTCCTTAATACTGACCATAGCCTTCTTATTATCCCAAGACCTCACTAAGGTGACAGGAACATGTGTAACAAATATTGATATGCTAATAATTAGAACCTAATATGGATCATGCATAACTCATAGGAAGTTCAGGAAGTAGGAAGAGGGACTAGACTAACTTTCCATGGAAGTTCACATGTTGACACCTTGTCTTCATCTCTGTGGAGACAGCAACAAAATACCCTAACTGACTAGTTTAAAGCAATAGGAACTTCACAGTTCTGTCGGCCTGGAAGCCCCTAGTGGAGGCAGGTTTGTTGTCTGGTAAGGACACATTCCTCATAAATGGATCCTCCTTGTTGTGTTCTCCTTTGACAGAGGGGAATAGTGCACTCTGAGTATCTTCCATAAAGGCACTATCCTAGCCATGAGGGCTCCAACCTCATTACCTAAGTACTTCTCAAAGGCCCCTCTTGCTAATGCCATTACCCTAGGAACTAGCATTTCAGCATATGACTTTGGAAGGGATACAAACATTCTCTACTCAAAGCAAGATTTACTCCACACCACGGTGTGATGGTATTTGGAGATGGGGTGTGTTGGAGGTAATCAGAGTCAGATTAGAACATAAGAATGAAGCCCTCATGATGGGACTAGGTATCTTATAAGTACAGAAAGAGTGACATCTTTCTGCCCACCTTTGAAGACATGGGGAGAAGGCAACCATGTGTAAACCCTCCCCAGCAACCAAACTGGTGGATGCCTTCTTTGGACTTCCCTGCTTTCAGACCTATACATTTTGTTCAAGCCACCCAGTGTATGTTAATGTATGTATGAACAACCTGAATTGACTGGAACAAAAGTATTATATGCATGATATTTTAGTAAGGGAAACTGAGGCAGAGGAGAATTTGTTTGAAACATGTGTCTTATGGCTAAGTTCAGAGTCTTTGACAATGATGCTATCATTGCGAACTTTACTGAGAAAACAAAGTACTTGGAAGCTGGTGGTTAGACTTCCCTGGGCCCAGTCCCTGCCAAAGGCACAGGGACAGAGGTATAGACTTGCTCTGTCTGGTTGAACTTAGAAACCAGGCCTTCTAGTGAGAGAGAAAGCGGGAGACTTGAGGTGGGCAGGCAATGAAGCCAGGACACGCATCTGCTTACCTATATTCATGGGCATAAAACATGCTCAGAAAAAAAAATGAGGTAGGCTAATTGTTTCCCATGTATATGGAGAGAATAAGAAGAATGAAAATTAGATTAAAAAAGAAAATGTTTAATTGGACATAAACATTTTTTAAACTACTACTTGAGAAATGAATGGAGGAGGACTCATTCATGGACAGCATCAAAGCCAAAGACTCTAATCATTCGCCCTTTTATGTCTGAGTAGCGATCAAAATGACCTGGATAGTCCTTAATTCCCAGCCTCTCTTCACTATGTGCATATATCCTTCTGCCATTAATGCATCTATTAGACATTTTGGATTATATAGCCTTCAGGAAGTTATTCTGTTTTGCTGTGTCACTGTTCCCTAAGACCACGCATGTGATGCACAAGGTTGGCTTTCACCACTCATTGCATTCATGAGCACTAAACTCCACAGGGCATTGTGCAGTACCCCAGTAAGAGGGAATAAGGAATAATGTGAAGCATTTGTTTTGAGCTTGGTCTTCTTGCCAAGGGTAGGCTCCAAGAAGCAGGAGTTTGTGCTGCCTTGTGCTGTTAGGGAGAGGGAGAAGTTCCTTAATTCCATCTTCTTGGGAATTTTCCAGAAGTTAGCAAAGAGTGACTCAAGCTGTTATTAGTCAAGACCACACACTCTTGTTAGGCAGGAAATGGGGGTTTGGAGTATTTTTGTGGTCCCATAAGGACGTGGAACTGTCTGTTTATATATGATTACCAAGTGGACTCACTTTTCATTTCATCCATCAATGTCACAGACTGACCTGTCCGATGCCCATATCTTAGAAGACTGTGTTCAATAGAAGAATCTGGCTCAGTTGTTCGTTCAGGGCAAGTGCCTCCCCGTCTTGATCCCAGTGCTATTAGTGCCTGGCAAGCAAGGTCCCCCCTTCAGGATCTGGGGTTCTGTTTCTCCCCTGGAAGCTGTGTCTCTCCTGATTTGGGTAAAAGATTTAAGGAGTCCAAATATTCCTCTCAAATCTGCCCCAAACTGCATAACCAGCTATATAATCTTTTGCACATATTTAACTCTTTTGAATCCATAGTTCACTCATCTAGAAAATGGAATAACATTGACCTCATATAATTTTGTAAGAAGTACATGAAGAAACAAAACAAAAATCAAAAGTATTAGTGCCTAGTAATTCCTCAATAAATGACCTCAATTCTTATGCCTTCCAGAATATTTTTGCTTGGCACTCAGTGGATAAGTGGATGTACTGAGAATAGTTCCCTTCATTTGAAGATAAATGTCTAAGCTGTCTGTGTATACAGAGAAAATATGTTCTAACCACTCCTACGATTACTACCAAAGCATTTGATAAGGTTTATATGCTGCAAACTCTTTTTCAGCACCTGCTGTCTCCCCAGCGGGCCCCAGGGAGGCTCATTCAGTTGACAGAGGACAACCTGAAGACACTCATGATGGAAACCAGTGAGCTTCTCACCAGAGTGAGTAGGAAAAGGAAGAATAGATCTGAAAAAAATCAATTTTCTTAGAAATTTAGGAAAATTACATCAAAGTTCTAAAATCTTATTCTTAATTCCCAACTTGGTGCAAGAAATAGAGCAAGTATGGCTGCTTCTGCCTTAAGTGCAATCTTAGAACTCAGTTCTCTCCCCCAAACCCCACTTATAAAAAAGTCAGGAAGAGTGACTGGATTAAGAAAAGTCAGGGTTGAAATACTCAGCATGGAACTAAAGTGCCAGGCTGATCGTGTGCTTCAAAAACTTAATCCAGTAACTTCCATGGCAAAGGTTTTATTAATTCTAAATTCCAAAATCTCTGCTCATCTTTAAGTAAAGAAAAAGAAAACAAATGAAAATACCTGTTGTGTCTGATTTTCTCCTGGGATTTCTACATTTGTATATAAATGCAGTGTAAATCAGAACTCCTACTCAAGAAATCTTTATTGTGAATATCCAGGCGTTTATGACAACTTTTAGAATCAGAATACTAAAACTTTTGAGGTCAGCTTTCTAGTTGCTGTGCAGAAAGATCCCAAACAAAAGCGGCTTGTGGAGGAATGGGTTTATTTGGCTTACACTCAAGGGGAGACTCCATCCTGGCAGGGAAAATGATGGCATGAGCAGAGGGGTGGACATCACCTCTGCCACAGTACTGGAAATAGCAGCAGGAATGTGGGCCAAACTCTGGCAAGGGGAAGCTGGCTTATAAACCCATAAGCTCGCCCCCAACAACACAGCTTCATCGAGGTTGTAAAATCTAAACTGCCATCAGCTGAGGATTGATTACCCAGAAAACATTCATTTGTTTGTGGGGGACACCTGGATCAAACCATGACAGTCTACCCTGGCCCCCACAAAATAATAATCATACATGATGTAAATACAATGTATTCAGCTCAACTCTTAAGTCCCCACAGCTTTCAACTGAGCCATAATACCAAAAATAAACCCAGAACATTCACACTGCAAAACATGAGGCACAGAAAAACAGATTGACCATTACAATACAAGATTTAAAACAATCAGGGCACCATCAATTTCTAACTCCAAGTTCAATGATTCTAACCAATTACAAGTCTCTTGGAGATTCAATTCCGCACCTCCAGCTCAGCTACTCACAGTCTGGAAAAACTTTAGCCAGTGCTGGCAGCTCGCCTTGGCAGCCATCCATAGTCCTGGAATTCTTTGGGTCTCCATTGCAACCCACAGTTCATCCTCATGGCTCCATGAGGCTCCATGCAGGCAACCTAGCACACCTGCTTCACACAGCTGATGGCCATTTTTCAAAAACAAAACTGTGTTGCAAATCCAATGACCCTCTCTTCTTGCATTTGTTATATTCCACAGAAACAGGTGGGCTGCCATCTTGTTAATCCAGGAGGGAACAGAGCATTCAGGCCCCTTACTTCAATAGAGTCTGCATTCTTCCTGTTGTTCCAATGCATATCACCTGGCCCAATCTCAGGCTATAATCTCTCAAACACTTGCAGGTGAACGGGCAGCAGTTTCGACCCAAAGATCTTTCTTTCTGTGCTATCTCCATCTGCTCATACCAGTCCATCTTTACGTAAAACAACCCTGCACAGGTTCCCAGGACTCAGGCAGGCAGAACACAGTAAGCCCCTCACACAAAGTGCTTCTGGCACAGTCCTGACCAAGTTCTTTCTCCCCCTCTTAAGCCAAACCTCACAGTCCATAGTTCTTACTACATTCAGGTCTTTTAATTCAGACCAGAATGGTTCTCAAATTGTACTCACAGCACTGCGAGGCGTCTCTTAGTATGAGGTTTCCGTTCTGTCCATATTCCTCCTGCATGTCAATTCCAAAATGCCAAAGTCACAGAATGAGGGTTTTAGCAGCAACAGATGACCCCACATCCTGGTACCAAAATCAGTATTCCATGTTGCATTCATCAGACTTCTCCCAGAAATTGGTGGCTTTAAATTTTCAAAACTGAAAGTTGGAAGTTCTTTGCTGTGCCAGAATCAAGGAAAAAATAAATAAAAATAATAAAGTCTGCCATCTTGTGGCCAGAAAAATGAACATGAAAAATGACCTGTGAACCAGGGACCCACTAATTACCTTCATTTAGCTTCAGACAGACAAAAGTGTTGGAACTTGAAGGGTCTTGGAGATAACCTAATCCATTTTTTTAAAATTTAAACAATTGGTGCTTCCAACCATAGCAGGAAATGAATTAACAAGGGCCATACAATTCGTTCAACTTGGAGACCTCAGGCACCTTTGCAGAGCAACCCCTTCTCAGCAAGACAGAGCAGCAACATGGAATGTACCAGTAGAGAACAGCTAGGGCCTTGTCAGATGCACTCAGACACTGAGTACATAAACCCTTTGCAAATTTAACATTTCATAATCTGGACTTGTTACATGAATATCACTTGTAAGAGAATTTAAACCAGTCACAACACATAGCTCAGGAGTTTCCAGCTCTGTGTGTGTGTGTGTGTGTGTGTGTGTGTGTGTGTGTGTGTCAGCATTCAGGAATATGGAGGATAATAGGAAACAACTTCATGAAAATATGTACTAAAACATAAAGAAGCAAAAGTGTTGGGGATATAGAAAAATAGAACAGCTTAATCTGATTAGGAGAATTAGACCAAAAAATCTGTGATATAGGTATGATTTGATTCATTCATTTATTCACTTGTGGGGCTTCCCCAATGATGGGGACAAGGTGAGGGACAGCATTTATTTGTTCACGTGATGATCAAGGTAGGGTATCCCATGCTGTTGACACTTCAGCAGATGTCTGGATAGAGGTGTCAGCCAGGCTGGCCCAGCGCCTGCCCTCACTGAAATTACTGCAAGCTCATGATCTGTGGGTTCTTCAGATCTTTGCTGGGTACCCACATGCTTACTTCTCTCCAGAAGACTCTTGGGTAATAAATTTCTATGCTTTAGAGAACAATTTTACAGCAGTTTAAGGTTCAAAGTGAAACTAAGTGTACAGAGTTCTTTTATACCTCTGGACCTTCCATGTCTGCCACCATTATTACCCAAAGCCCTCAGTTTGGCTACTACTCACTCTTGGACTTGTGTGTTCTATACACATAAATGACATGTACCTATATTATAGGATAGCTGCACCGACCCTTCCCTCCATCCCTCTTCTCTAGCCTCTAGCAACTAGTGAACCTCTCAGTATCTCCACAGCATGGTCTTTCCCAAAATGCCGTAGAAGTAGATCACCCAGAATGTAATGTTTTCAGATTGACTTCTTTCCATTAGCAATATGTAATCAAGGTTCCTCTATACTTTTTCATGGTTTAATAGCTCTTGAGTTTCTTTGTCCACTCGATTACTGAAGAGCTCTGAGTTTAGCTGGATGAATAAAGTGGCTATAAATATCTACGCTCAAGTTGTGTGGAAATGGTTTTGAAGTCATTCGAGTAAATTTCAAGCTACACAATTGTTGGGGTGGGGGTTGGAGGAGTATTTTTACTTTTATAAGAATTTCCCCAAATTCTTTCTGAACTGATGTACCATTTTACCTTCCCATTCCATTTTCTCACTAGCATTTGATAGCAACAGGATTGGGGATTTGGGCTTTCTAATGGGCGTTTGTGGTACCTGAGTTTTGCTCCTACAAGCCTCTAATCACATAAGATATTGAGAATATTTGCCTATTATTGATTATCCTTCTGTATAACTTTTTCCCTCTATCTATCTTCCCCCCTTTTACTTGAACTTTAACAGTTCTTTGTCTATGTTGTGTAACAGCTCTTTAACACTCATGCCATCTGCAAAGACTTCTACCCTGTGGCTTATCATCTCATTGTCTTCAAAACGTCTTTCACAGAACAGATGTTTGTAATTCCAGTGCAGTCCAGTTTTCCCCTCATGGCTGAACCTTTGCAACTCAAAGCCAACACCTTAGCCAACACTGTCTAAATGTTCTGCTATCTCATCTTCTAGGATGTTTATTACAGTTTTGCCCCTTACATTTAAATGTATGATCCACTTGTAGTTCACTCCAATGTTCTTTATTAAATCAGCCTTTCATCTTCTGGAAAGTTTAAATTTGCAAAACAGTTGTGAATATAGCACAGAGGAGTTCCATACATCCTATTCCTAGTTTTCTAGTTGATTGTAACTTCTTTTATTAATGTGGCATACCTGATACATTATTATCGATTAAAGATATCTTTATTTAGGTTTCCTGACTTTCTACTTAACATTCTGTGACTGCTTTGATTTCCCATATAGGGCACCACTTCAGTTAATCATTGTGTCATTTAGATTCCTTGAGATTGTGATGACAGTTTTTTAGATGAGTTTGGATGACTTCAGCATTGGGAAAAGTTCATGTGTCTTGTAGGATGTCCCTCATTTGTGGTTTGTTCTCATGTTTATCTCATGATTAGAATGGAATTAAGAAGTTTTTTTTAATACCATGGACATAAAACACCTTTTTCTATTATATCATAACTCATAAGATCAGTATACCTTATGACCATTCACATTAACTTGGACCACCTGGATAAAGTGCTTTGCCAGGTTTTCCCATTTTAACATTTAACCTTTGAACTTTATCCCTTTCCACATTTTTAATTTCATTTTTGCTGCCCATTCTGTGACATGAAAAGTCGAAGAATGAGACAACAGGAAGTAAAGATTTCCTTGGTGTATTAAAGATGAGGAAGAAAAAATAGCTATGAATTAAATTTGATCCTCCCTCATTTATAATTAAAAGTGTAACTGTCATGGAAAACATAAATATTCAAATCAGCATGACTACTTGTCTGTCTGTGGCCAGAGTACATGAAAATCAAAAGGTAAATAAAATCATGTGAAATCATAACTATGCTAAGTGCCTGAAACATTTATTAATATAAGGCCAACAATGCTGATGTATAGTCATGGGCATTCTTTTGGTTGGCAATGAAGTATAATATGAGCCATAATCATAGCTCCTTGTTACCTGAAAGACATGGCTTTAGACTAGGGCTGCACCTTAGACTTCCCTGGGAGCAGGGCCCAGGCAGGCTTGAGAGGCAGCTGGTCTAAGGTCCAGTGTGAGCGCTGGGATTTTTGAAGAGCTTCCCAGATGATTATGTATTGGCCAAGGTTGAGACCACTGTGCCCCACAACCGCCTCACAGCTGAAGCTTCCTTTCCTCTGAAAAGTGAGCTGGTTGGTCCAGCCAATCTTTCTGATGCTTCTTGGTTTCTACTGACCTGCTAACTAGCCACAATATGATTTCTCTATATTTGTTAAAACATGCACAATTTTCCTTCTGAATACCATGTGTAGTTCCTGCCCTTTCTCCTTTGAGTGCCTTTATATTTTGTACTCATTTTTCTATGGAGAAATCTGTTTCTCTATTATCCCCGAGTTAGAAAAATAACAATAGCATTTGAGAAATCACAGGAAAAATAGACAAATCCAAAAGAAGGGCTGACTTTGAATTTCTTCAAAAAATGTATTAAAATGAGGCACATACCTGTATTAGGTTGTCTACTTTGCTTTCTTTGATGTACATTTATATTATATGAATATTCTTATATACATAGAATACAGAGAAGACAATGCTATATAATAGACTTAATATCAACAATTGGCCTTAATTGCTTTATCTTGTACAGTTTACTGAATATCAAATTTAGCGAAAATGAAGCATATCCAATGATAAAAAAAATCTTATTACTTAAGTGTCATTAAGAGTGTATGTTTTCAATGCTTCTTTTCTTTTTTTTAAAATATTCAAGTCTCCAACATTGTCCTTTATTTTCTGTCTTTATTTAAAGGAGAGAGGAAATTATATAGCAAATTACCTTTGTTTGGTTTGCAACTTTGAAAATTGCCATGAGAAATATTTGGAAAGACATTGCACTTGGAAGTTTCCCCCCTTATCATTCCCCTGGGCCAAGTGGCAATTTCCTATCTCTCTTCTGTGTCATTGGTCTAACAGCTTTCCTGAGGTGTATGCCACTGCCTCTTGGAAATCTAGAATAGGGAGTGTTTGAAAATGACTCAAGACTATCATATAAATAATTAGATCTGAAATTTAATTTTTGCAAAAGCCATGAGTCTGCAGATGCAACTGTGGATGGCATTTAAGCAATGTTGTCTAACCAGTAGTTAGATTTGCTCCATTAGCTTCGCATTTTAACGTAAAGAAGCCAGAAAGTGAAAGACACTAGTAATATCCAACTAAGAAAATTATGTGCAGATTTATGAGACATGGTGAGCGCTGCTTGAGCTACAGTGGGGTGGGGGTGACAGCTACATTGTTCAGAAGTGAATTAATTTCTGCCGAATGGTCATGCATACTGCCTAGATATAAATACTCTAAAAATAGAAGAAGAAAAGAAATGAAAAATCACCTAGGTGAATGAACTTAAACGTTAAGGTAAATAATAATTAAAGGTAAGGAGGTGTGAGGCTGCATAAGACATAATTTTCAAAGGAAACTGAAAAGCAATAGAGAAGCGAGAGAATGTATAATTTTAAAAAAATCAAAGACAGTAAATGAAGGAAAGATTGCACAATAAATTGTGATAAATAAGGTATTTTTCAGATACTCAAATCAAGAAAATAGTGAAAAAGAGATAGAAATGATAAAACATGAAGACCCAGCCTGACTCCAACACGTGGCTCCTGTGAGGTAGCATTTAGCATCCATCTGTAACCTTACCAGCAGCTTGTTCTGAGTAAACCTGACCCTTCTCAGTAGCGCCCCCAACAGTTTCCCAGGCAAAGTGCCTGCTAATCTCAGAAAGACAGGGGCAGCCCATACTCTCCAAAGGTGGAGAAGACCCCCCTGGGTGTCGATGGAAATTTGTCAAAGACATCCTTTATAAGGCCTGCCAAGGGTCATATTGACTTCGGTGACATTTCATCTTATAATGTTGCCTGTTGTTACAACATTCATCTAGATGATGTGTGGATATGACTTTGAAGTCTGATGAATTATTAAAGCCCAATCCCACACGTATACTTTATGCCCTGTGTAACACAAGCGGCAGCAATGCCTTCCTCTCACCTTGCATATTGAACTTTTTCATGAGATTTCCTGGTCTGCCTAGGTGTTAGACCAATATCGAATAGCACTTGGCATGGACAGAGGACAAAATCATGACAATACATTTGTGGATTTTCCTCAGCTCTCTATATGTAAACTCAGCTAAGTCACTTGTCACATTCACCTTCTAAAAAAGGGGACCATGTTCCTAGGTGTCTGTGAAGGCATGGGAAAACACAGGAAGTCCTGCTGAGTATGATGGCAGAGACTGAGTGTGTAACCCATCCTCTGAGGGCTGATTCACACACATAAGTGAATGCTCTCAGCACCCTGCGCTTCACATCTCCTCCTTTCCTGGAGTGTGGAAAACAGAGGGTGTTCCTCTAGGTGCACTGGGAAAGAATCTTCCCCAGTAAATCCTGGGCTTGCTTCTATGACTTTGCCAACTCCAAACCTCTGTCCTTACCAATGCCAGAATTGAGCATGCTGTGCCTGATGGGCCCAGCTCTGAATTACCAAGAGGCTGGAAATTAGAAGGCACCATACTTACAACTGAAGGGCACCTGACTGGCACTCCTCCTAAGTACTCACCTGCAGCTCCTGAGTTAGCAGCTTCTTATGAGTCTGTGAGAAAAGCCCAGAAACCTACTCTGCCGTCCATGTTTGCTGGAAAGCCCAGTGCCAGCATATGGTCAGTCTGAGTGGCATTGAGAAGGCTCCAGCAGGCCTTAGCACTTCAGAAGGAGAACTGGTTCCATTATCTCTTTGCCAGCCGGCCAGCCAATCTGCATCTCTGATTCTCCCATACAGTCTGCCAGGTTCTATGCTCAGTTTGCTCAGAAATAAACAGAAACAAGACAGAGAGAGCTATGGTTCCCCAAGCACGAAAATTAGACAGATATGATAAAACTCAACAGGAGTTGTGACTAGAGCAGATTGGGCAATCTAAGAAGACAAAGACATCTCTACAGAGAAGATGGGGTTGGAACCGAGTCGTAAATCCTCTTTATTTTGAATAAGTGGAAAGAAGTCAAGATTCAATAATATAAACAAAATGTTTCTAAGAAAGGAAGATAGGAAGAGAAATGGTGGGAAGTTGTCAAAGCTTGTTAGAATACTTATATAGTCATTTATGTAGCCACAATCCTGGGCTATTTGCTTTAAGTGAGGCACTGGAGTGGGAGATGGAGAGAAGGGATGAGCAGAACACATCAAGCCTTTGCCTCCGGGAAACTTAGCGCTTGGTGGTGGGGGGTATTCAATAAGTAGGCAAATTAGTAGTTTATTCATTAAAATTAAACGTAATTCTAAAATGCATAGTGCTATGAAGGAGATACTTTGATATAGTCAGTGCGGAGACCTGGATAAGAACCTTAGGGAATAGCTATGCTAAGAAGAGATATGGAAGCTGAAATTGGATGAATAATAAATGCTGGATCGTGGAAAATGTGAAGGGAAAGTTCATTCTAGGCAAAGACACTTGGTTACAAAGAGGCCTTAGAAAGGAAAAGCTTCACCTATTTGACGTGCTGAAGAGAATCCAGGGGCATTGATAACATAGGGTCTTAGTGATTCCCTTTTTAAATTTTTTTATTGTACAACTTGTGGTATTATTGATATTTTAATTTTGGAGTGTTCATATAATTTCTACTGAGTAAAATGTTTGTTAATGATGACTCCTAGAAATTACCCATAAATGTAATAGGCAGAGAGAAAAAGGTGGTGAGTATGATATTTACCATGTAAATATAAGAGACAGGGTTATATGTACATTTTTAAATAGATGTATTGAGGTCTTAATAAGAATTTGCTAGCTATGGGATTTGTGATCAATTGGTAATATACAAAAGATTGGAGAAGCAGAAGAAAATTTTCAGTTCAAATTATATTTTCTGTATAGTTAGATAAATGGGCGCAGTTCATCCATTCATCCATAAGACATCAGAGGAGACCATATTGCAAACCAAGTCCTTCCTGGGATCCTGTAATATGAGAATGTAGGGGTAGCATGAGAGGACTTGGTCAAGTTTACAGAATCATCTAAGGTATGTCAGACTGCCAGTGCCTTCAGTATGAGACCTCGATGATCAACAAGTAACATTTGAAGACCATATTGTGAGTCTGTGTCTCTATGTGTGTACAGAAACTCATTTGGCCCATTTGATTCTTGAATACAAATAGGTACAGGGAAGCAAATATAAGGAAACCACTGTAAATTACTTGACACAATTACCTTACAGGCAAGGACTTTAGTAACTTAAGGATGATATGCACAGTTTGTTTCTCAAAAGAAACTTTTAAAATCTAAAGGTGAGAATAATTCTATTCCTAAGAGCAGGGTATATATTGAATAGTTCTCGTCCAACAATTATTGCTAGGTACTACAAGCTGTTAACAATTATTGTCAATGTTTTTCAGAGATTCTTCTCTATTCATTCTTGTGATGGTAACATTTGCAATCTGAAAAGTTCCAGGATAATAGTTGGACTTTTTTTCCTACCTTCTATGCAAAATCTTGCACACTTCCTTGAATTAACCCTCTTGCTCTCCTGGGACATAGGAAAATGCAGAGTCATCTGTGGAGCATCATTTGCCACATTTGGTGCTGGCCAAAGAGTCATATTTAAAATCCACTTATTTATGTAAGAAAGTATTTATTTCTCTGGACATGCCCATAATGCAAGCATTCTGGTACAAGATTGTCCAGTATTAAATGTCTTCCAACTTGAACCTCGTTGAAAATTATACAGAGATAGTTTTTGATTCTCTGTTTCACTGTCTGCAGTTAGATTATAGGCATCTTTTGAGCAAAAGAAAATTCCTATTCACATAGGCATACCTATAGAAAAAAAAATAAAGTGTAAACTCATGCCCACATGCCCTTAACCTTGTGATAGCTTTTAAAGACTCACCCACACCATTTATGTTTGGTCCTGTTAACTCTTCTATGACCACATCAAATGTGTTCCATTGTGTCAAATAGCATTTTCAACGTGAACAAAACTGAAATCATTTGGGAACTCTCTTTTGGAAGTGGAAGATTCTTTGGCAAACTCTTTTATTTTGTTGACAATGCTGTCTGGTTCTGAGGTCAACAGCTGTATTTCTAATGATGTCATATGAGAAAGTCAGCATTGATTCTGTCTTAACATTTTACTGATATCTTTGAAAAGTTATAAAATGGGCATTTACTACCAAGTCACTAGGCACTTCCCCATCTTTGTTGCTTTAATTAATGTATTGATCTAAACTGGATCTCTGAGATCAAGCTTATTGAGACAGATGGCCAGTCCTCCCTTAGAGATCATCACTGCACTCCACATGTTTGTAGTAAATAAAATATGGACAAAACTGTAACCTGTTGAGGCTGAAGATTCCATTAAATATTTTTGGCAATAGAATCTTGAAGATGTTTCAAAAATAATTGTGTTTTATCACTTCTTCTATGTCATTGCATATAATGAGGGTTTTAAAAGGACCAAATACAGCTCTCTGATTTACATTTAATGGAAGAAGTAATAAAGTTTAATTGTATACTTGAGCACAGGGCATCATTTCCAGTACATCTGATCAATAATTCATTAATTGCCTTCGGCTCAAAATAAAATTTGAAAGAAAATGCAGCCAGTGGGAGCTTATCTTGCTGTGACTTCATCATGTCTACTAATTATGCTTTTCCCGAATTTGGATCATTAGGCAACCAAAGTGAAAGCAGATGGCGAGCAAATGGGGCAAGATGCTGAGAGAACCAATGCAAGAGCAAAGGCCTTAGGAGAGTTCATTAAGGAGCTTGTCCAGGATGCAGAAGGTATTAGAAAATAAAACACTTTAATCTTGATTTCTCTCCACAGAAAAACCAGAAAAAGGGATGACACATGGCTGGAATTTCTCATGTAGGATGTGACATTTCAAAATTCAAGGTTTAAGCATTTGTGTGTGTGTGTGTGTGTGTGTGTGTGTGTGTGTGTGTGTGTGTGTGTGTGGTTAAGATATTCAAGGTCATTACTTGCTAAGAATCTGTGACCTTTAGTGTTAAATGAGTGAAAATGGTGGATTAGGGATGATTAAGGATGTACAGAACATTCTTGAAGAATGACCATGGTGATGGAATCTTCCTTAGGATGACTATGCTTTGTTATTTTGTATTTAAAACTATGTAAAATACATTTAATTCTATTTTAAAAATATTTTATGTATTCCTTTTCAAGTAGAAATATATATATATATATATATATATATATATATATATATATATATATATATATATATATATATGAGAGAGAGAGAACCAGGGCCACCATCTTTTGGGTCTGGCTTATGTGGGTACTGGGGAATTGAACCCGGGGCCTTAGGCCTTAGGCACTGGAGGCAAGTGACTTAAATGCTGAGCAATCTCTCAAGCCCAGTTTAATTCTATTAAAAGCTATTTCTATATTTCCACTTGGCACATGTGAGCAGTAGAGTTTTTCTCAAAATGGCCATTCAAATACTGGGGGCAGGTTCTGAGTGGACATCCATTGCTTGGTATTGGGAGATGCTTCTTCCCTGGTAGCTCCCTAGCATTCATTCAGTTTACAATTCCCCAAGAATAATTAGTCCTTAACAATAACCACTACATTTGTGAATTAAAGTGGAAGCCACTTTGGTGGTGGTGGGGTACAAAAGCCCAGATTGAGAAGCCCCCCCCTTACATCTAAAATATTTAGACATAAATATTATGGAATTTCAAAAGTGGATTTTCTTCTTTAAAAAGGAGAATATCATTGTGAATAGTGCTGCAGTTTTGATATTTTGCTTTGTGATATAGACCAGGAAAAAGGGAATGAGCTCTCCTCCAAGGCACATTCTAACTGGTAGACCTGACATCCATCACTGAGTAAGGACAGACAGAGATGAGCCACCTCAGTCATCCATTGAGGATCCATATGGAGCCCCACAGAGAATGACGAGATGAACAAGGGACCCACAGACACAGCCATTCAATCAACACAGGATAAGCCAGTGAGACAGAAACCAACGATTCTCGACACAAAAACCCCTAAGCTCACAACATTAAAACAGCCTTAATACGCACTCACCACGACTCAGAGAACTGAGCAGAAGAGGGGGCGGAAAGATTGTGAGAGCCGTGGTGGGGGAGATTATCAGAGGCATGGCACCCCTCAGTAACAACACACTTGGGTCAGGAGAACCAGGCTGAGTACTAGGCTATCCATGGTCCCCTACCACAAAGAGTGATCCCGAAGGCCCACGGAGGAGGATATCCAGCTGACTGGGGATGGGGAGGGGGAGCATTGGGGAACTGGGGATAACAACACATTGTTTGCCCATTAAATAATGTAACTCATTATGGATAATAAAAAAAGAAACACACTCCCTTGTACAGACTGGAGTACATCCAAGGGGTCAGAATAGGAAATGGAAGTTACTGCTAGCAGAAAAACTCACAGGACTCTCTGTGGCTTATCCTCTGCCAGATGAAATCATTTTCCCTGGGATTGTTTCCATTAGTGCTGTTGAAAGTGCTTCCATGGAATGCATGTGCCACAGCAAAGAGCAGTGAGTCCCCAAAGGTGCCACTTAACACTGTCTTGCATCTAGAGCCTCTGACATCAAACACACAACAGTCCACCCTGTTGACTCATTTTAAAGTCATTTCAAGTGAACTTCAGTATGTAAAATAACTGATCACACGTGTGTTCATGGACTCCAGTATGGACAATGCTTACTCCGTGTTCTTGTGCTTGGCACATAGCTTCTCACCTCCCACCCCATAAGGATTTAGGGCTGCTTCTTTGGTCAAAATGGACCTCTCTCTCTCTGCTCCCCTTAGTACCAAAATACGGTTTGTATACCACACAAGGTCAGCATTAGAGAGCAGTATAGAGGTAGCACTTAACACAGGCTAACTCACCTTCCTCTGGTTTGAACACCAGACAAAACTCCACATATCCCTACAGGTTTCTGTCATCTCCTAAGGCCGCATACGCCAAGTGATCTCCCTGTATCTGTATATCCGTCACCATTGTTTTAAGTTCATGTGACATACTAGAAGAAAATAGCATCACAGGAAAGAATTATAGTTCATAAGTAGGGAAGGAAGAATAGAGAGAAAGAAGTCAATTAAAGATTTAAATAGGTTATATTATACACTCAGCTTTTCCCCCCTCTTCCTTTAAACTACAGTGATGGAGACAATCATGAGTACTTTTGAATTTTATTAGTGGCAATTAATTATGGCCATAAAGGGAAAACTTCACCTTGCCATTTGTCTATTTCAGTTTTATGTTTAGGTAGATGGATCCTCATCCTGTCTTCCATTATAAGTCGTGGCCTCTTTATAATCAACTTCTATTCATCCAAGGTATTCTTACCTCAAGTAATTTTATGTGCTATGACTCTTGATTAGGTCATGAATAAAGTATATTTTATTCTATGCATATTAGATTAATGAGGAGACATAAATCAACCCCTTTAGCATTTATGTCTTGACATATAATGGACTTAATTAATGCTAGACACTCTTCTTTGCTGTTTCTCAAGAACAGAGTAATAATTCCTATTACTTATAAATTTACTCATGAGAGAATGTTTTCAGATTTATATGAACAACACATTTGTTTCTTCTGAGGAGTCAGTTTATTTTATTGACATTGTACAGTTATTCTTGTAGCTTAGTTTTGGCTACTAAGTAGCTTTGAATCTGACTTAGGATTCATTGTAACAAACTCTATAGTATGCTCTTCTGTCTGGAAATACTTTCCCTCTTTCAAATTTTCTGTTTACCTTATTTCCCTTTATGTTAATTTTATCTTGTTCTAAAGATGTTTTAGTTACCTTAAACCCTCCATTGAAATAAAGTGGAAAGACTCAGGGAACTGAGCGGATGAGGGGGCGGAAAGAATGTAAGAGCCATGGTGGGAGAGAATATCCAGAACTGGCTACCTTGGGTGCAGTTCATACACCCTTAAACTATGGACATATACAGTATGCACACTGAGGAAGTACCCCAGTGGGTAGGGGGCAGAGAGGAGGGAAATGGGGGCACCTTCACAAGAGTTGCTCATATAATACATAAATTTATTCATAATATAGATATTAATAAAAAGAAATAAGGTGGAAATAAGTAAGCCAAACAAAAAGCTATATATAACAATCCTATTCAACACTGAAAATAACATATTGAAAAGGACATTACACACCTTTGAATAAGATAATAAATAACACATCCATATTTAGTTTAAAAGTAGACATTCCAAGACTGGAGAGATGGCTCAGCAGTTAAGGCACTTGCCTGTAAAGCCTAATGAGCCAGGTTTGATTCCCCAGTGCCCCCGTAAAGCCAGATGCACAAAGTAGTGAGTGAATCTGGAGTTCATTTGTAGTGGCTAAAGGCCCTGGCACACCCATTCTCATTCTCTCGCTCACTCTTGCTCTCTCTCTCTCTGCTTTTAAATAATTAATTAATTAATTAATTTTAAAAATAGACATTCCATGGTGCTGGAGAGATGGATCAGCAGTTAAGGCACTTGCCTCTAGAGCCTAAGGATCCAGGTTCACTTCCCCATGAGCCAGATGCACAAAGTAGTGCATGCCTGTGGAGTTGGTTTGCAGTGGCTAGAGGCTCTGGTGCACCCATATTCTCTCTCTCTCTCGCTCTCTCTCTCTCATATCTATATCTCTCTGCTTACAAATAAATAAAAATATTTTTTAAATATAGACATTCCAATTCCACATATATAAATAAAATAGAAATAAAGCCTCTTATGTTAAACTTATATTTTTTCAGTACTGTGGATTAAATACAGGCCTTTGGACATGGTAGACAGGCCCTCTATGAATCACTGAACCAATTCCAGACTTTGTTAAAATGACTTTTCCTTAATATTGCATTTTTTTTCTGTGGACATTATTGTACCCTAATTCCCTTAGTTATTTACATATCATTTTAAAAGAAATGATGTATGCATTCCTAAAGATGTAGCTATCATTTGTCTTTTCCTTTTCTGTTTCTCATCTAATTCTTCTTCACCAAATTCTTCTGTTCAGAAGTTTTTCTTCAAGAACAGAGTACAGAGGAGTTGAAGGAAGATTTCATTTTACACCCCACCTCATTTTTCCATACTGCTTAGGCTTAACAGCAAAAGTAGAACAAATTATAAAATATCTGTTATTGTTGGTATATTCTTTAATAAAGGAAACACATACTTTGGCAGGTTGATAAATGGTATTAATTTAAAAAATAAATACAAATGATGTTTGTAGTTCTTCAATGCTGTAATTAGCTAAAATCAGCTGTGCAGACATGCCTGCACCAAGACTGAAGAATACGGCTTGTCCAGTGGAACAAACAAATCTACTACATGTAGTACCTTTCTTGAAGTCTCAGATGAAAATAACTCTTATATATACCCACTGAAACATTAGTATTCTCGCTATGTCATCTTCTGGACCAGAGAGCTTCTAAATTATTCAGTCTAGGGGCACTCCACTTCTATAACAAACATGAACTCGTCTAGGAGACAGGCATCTTACTAACAGAAATGGTGGAATCTTGGGAAGATTATCTTTCACTGGTGAGGGTATGACTGTCATGCAGTAGGCCAAGAAGGAACCATCTCACTAACTTCCCAGAACATAGCACCTGAGGATCATGTCTACTGAAGGACAAAGAATGGCCATAGAGGGGCATTAAAAAAAGGAGCTTCAAATTACAGTGCACATGTATGTCTGAGCAAGTACATTTGGGCTGCTAGAATGAAAAGCTGATAGGCTGAGTGGCTTATAAAACAACATTGTGTAAGTTCTTATTGTGGGAAGCTCAGAGGTCAAGATGAAGGTGACAATATTGCTGGGCTAGTACGTGGTGGACGAGTCACTTCTGATTTACTCATGACCATCTTCTTATTGTCACCTCAAATGGTGGCAGGGTCAAAGGTGTTCTCTGTATTCCTAGTATGAAGACAGTATCTCCTGGGGTTGGGGAGATTGCTCAGTGGTACAGTTATTTACTGTGCAAACATGAGGACCTGATCTTGAACCTCAGCAGCCTTGTCAAAAGCCAGACATGGTCCCAGCATAGAAGGTGAGACAGGAGAAACCAGTCTAACTGAACACCTGCAGCTCCAGGTTCTGTGAGCAATAGTCTCCATGAAAGAAGATGGAAGAGCCATAGAGGAAGACATCTGATCTCTCTCTCTCTCTCTCTCTCTCTCTCTCTCTCTCTCTCTCTCTCTCTCTATCTATCTATCTATCTATCTTTCTCTCTCTCTTTCTCTCTCTGTGTATGAAAAAGACAGAGAGAGAGTGAGATTATTTCCTTCTGCTCTTATGATTTAGTTGCTTCCCAAAGTCTCCATCACTAAATTACCATCATGGGAGTTGTGTGGAGCCATAGATTTGTGAAGAATACCCACCTTCAGTCTGCAGCAATGAGAACCAGGAATAAGTATTGATTGCAGCAACTTCCTAAGCAAACACATAAACACAAGGATAGGGAACTGAGAATTGCCGCCTTTGGCCAGTGTAGGTTAGACATGAAACTACATTGCTCTGCTTCTCTGCACCTCATTTCCCAGCATGCATTCAGAGGTCCTTGTTGAATAACCAGGTGGCTAATGCCACACTCCCAGACCTTTTCACCTGGTACATCTAAGAAGCCCCAAAATATGTGTGGCTGCTGCCCTGGGAGAGGGACCACATTTCAGAGCAGCACACTCCCCTCCCTGGCTTCTCTACTAGAAATATACACTCCTGTTTCAGGAACTCTGGCCAGGGAAAATCTGAAAGAGCTCTCCAGAAACAAAAGTTCAGGATTTATTATGTCTTAAAGAAGTCTTCAGATATACCTTTACATGGTAGAAAAAGAAAATTGTGCGACCCAGATCCTTCCTACTGGATATTTTCATCCGTAATACAATAGAAATAAGTATGCAGCAGACACAAGAGGTTGAGAAACTATCTCTCTTCAGGTCACCAAATTAATGGTCCAGAGAACACACCTCAGGAAACTTTAGTCTAAAATGAATGGTAGAAGTGTGAAAATGTTTCAGTTCACCATTTCTCAAAGTATTCATTTGACACAGAATTCTTTTTCCAAATGAACTCTTGCCCAGAACACCAACCTATAAAACAGATTCTTGGCAGGACAGGCATCATTTGTAGAATACCTGAAAGCACCTGGAGAATCCCCATATTCCAAAGAACACAGCTTGAAACCTCACTACCGCATAGTATACATAGATGCCTAGGATAGAAGGCATCTTGAGGCCTAATTCATAACTCTTGTCCCCAAACCAATGCTCCTGCCTGCCTGCACTCCTTTAAAAGATGAATACAAGAGAGCTATGTGGAAGTGTAAGGGTGGTTTCCTTCAAAGATCTCACAGCTGGGGCTGGAGAGATGGCTCATTGGTTAAGGAGCTTGCTTGCAAAGCCTAATGGCCCTGGTTTAATTCTCTGGTACCCATGTAAAGTCAGATGCACAAAGTGGCACATGCATTTTAAGTTGTTTGCAGTGGCTGGAGACTGTGGCATTCTCTCTCTCTCTCTCTCTCTCTCTCTCTCTCTCTCTCTCTCTCTCATTGTCATTCTACCTACTTTGTTGAATGTGATTGAATCTGAACATCTGCTCAGCAATGCAGAAAAGCTTGTGTTTTCAGCTTCATCTTTTACCTCTTACCTGAAGAGATTTGGACCCAGATCTTTATTTGGATTTTTTTTTTCCAATTGAGGTTAGAAACACTATACTTTCATTACTGTGCCCCATAGAAATGGAATATGGAGAACTATATCACACTTCCTTCATTGTTGTCGACTGTCACAGAACCTGTCTCTGGTTCCCAGCAGAAACACTCCTGGCAAGTGACATTTTGTTGGGAGACAGTGGGGAAGAACAGATATTGAATGCCAGTTTGGTGTGTGACATTTTTGTTTTCTAATTTCCGAAATTTGTTTAACCATCTACAGCTGCAAATGAAAAGGCTGTGAAACTAAATGAAACATTGGGACGTGAAGGCAAGGCTTCTGAGAGAAACTTACAGGAGCTTCAGAAAGAGATCGACCACATGCTACAGGAGCTAAGGAGGAGGAATCTCAACACACAGAAGGAGGCAGCCGAAGATGAGTTGGTGTGAGTATTCTATTATCTTGTAACTGCATAAATTGAGCTTTGAGAATTATTTATAATTTTCTAAATATTTACTGCACATGGAAACAGAAGATACCTTCTATTTCTGACCTGGAGATATTTGTTATTTCCTTATTTTTCAAGTTCTTATACATCTATGCTTATGTTGCTTTATAATGAATAAAAAGCAGGTTGTATATGTATAAAATAATCAAGCACATGACCTCTTCTGGTGCTGTTATGTCTTTACCTGAGCCAATGGGATTGCTTTGCTAATTATCTACATTATAGACTTCTAAACTGTCAACAGAGTTTTGTTTTAACAATAATACTCTTGATAAGTAAAGTCATACTTTACCAGGCCGTCCTATGTGTTATCATTGAGGAATACAGGAAAATCAAATCCTGGAAACTTCAAGATTACTCTGGAAGAAGAAAGAAGGATGCAGAAGATGGGTCAGTGGCTAAAGGTGCTTGTTTGCAAAGCCTGCCAGCCTGGGTTCAATTCTCCAATACCCATAAAAAAAGCCAGACCCACAAAGTAGCACGTGTATCTGGAGTTCATTGGCAGTGACAAGAGACTCTGGTGGACCTATTTTCTCTGTATTTCTCTCCCTCCCTCCCTCCCTGTCTCTCTCTCTTTCTCAATAAATAAACAATATATTTTTTAAAGAAGAGCAAATAAACATCATGGAAATATGACAAAAATATAGAGTTCTATCCATCACTACTAAAAATGCATGCTAGTATTGGACTTTATATTCAAAGTGATAGGGAAAATGTCTCATGGTGGCAGAATGGGTGGCTTTTCGTTAATTTTTGTGAAATGCCTCATAAAACTCACTTCATTCGTCACATTAGGAAAATGACACAAGACCTCATACAACTGAAAACGTAGTCAAACTAATAAATTTAAAAGGTGTGGTTTATTGTTTAAAGTTTAAAATCTGCCACTTTGAGATGCCAGCTTTCAACCTGGCTTAGTATGGGGTGAGTCTGCTTTACCTAATTGTGTATCTGTTAGTCTTTCCGTGCTGGCATGTCTTTACAACACAACCCTGAAACGCTGAGGTTACTGTCTGTGCTTGGGCTCTCGGTGTTTGTAGAGCTGCAGAGGGCCTTCTGAAGAAAGCCAACAAGCTGTTTGGAGAGCCCAGGGCCAAAAATGAAGAAATGGATAAAGATCTTAAGGAGAAGCTGACTGACTACAAGAGCAGCCTGGATGATGCTTGGGATCTGTTGAGAGAAGCCACAGATAAAATTAGAGAATCTGATCGCTTATCTGCTGCCAACCAGGCAGACATGACTGCCCTGGAGGTGAGTGTGAGGGCTCTTCCATCACAGGCTTGGGGGTGGGAAGCACATTGAACAGTGAACTTGACTCACGTTTACAGAATTGACCTCTCTGGAAGGATTCCTCGAAGAGGCAGAACAGAACAGAGAATGTTAGTGTGTGCATGTGTATATGTGTGTGTTTGTGTGTGTGCATTGTGTGTGTGCATGTGTGTGCCTGTCTGTGTTCCCTTAACGATTATCTCCTATTGAGTCAAAATGAAATTCAAATCCCTTATACTCTGAAGTATTTGTTAAGGCGGTGTGAAAGAAGCTCTTCCCTGGGAGTCAGGGGGCCTGTGCCTTAGTAAGAAGTCTCTTATCAACCAGAAGTCTAAATGAGCTCACTACTATGAGTGTGCTATATTACAGAATAAGGAGAATATTCAAGCCTCACTAGCACATGATTGTGCAGTTTATGCAACCTGTTCAATAAATCAGCTTCAGAGATCTGACTGCCGAATTCCCAGAAGTTCCCTTCACTTTTTATGGATTCTGAGAACATGAGAAATAGCTCATCCAGAGGCCAGAATTGGGAAAACCCTCACTTGTCCTTTTCCTTCAGAATGTATTCTATAGGATGCTTTAAAAGGACTAACATGAGCAGATCAAATCTGGGTTATTTTCCCTCACGGAGATCAAAAATTTATGGCTGCGGAGTCTACAACTAAAATGCTTATCCATTGTCTTTGTTTCTTTTTCAGGTGTTTCCTTATTCATAACATGATAAATGATTGCTTTGCCTACATTTAGCACATATAATACTACAAATCTGTACTTGGTATTTAAACAAAAACTGCTACACACACACACACACACACACACACACACACACACACACTGCTGTTGGTTGCCCAGCAGATCTTCAAAGAGCAGTAGACACTTGTTTCTAATGTACAGTTTCACATTCACTAACATCACTAACCATAGCATAAGCTCCCCAAAATGTTTGTTGTATGACAAGGGCAGTTAAATAAAACAAATTTTTGTTTTAATCTCTCCATTTTACTTTGGGTTAAGAAGAAGATTAATTAAATGTACAAACATTCTGGGTCTCTCTTTTGACATTTTACCTTGCTGTGGTGATGGTGGAAGACTGAGGAGGCATGCTTTTGTTAAAAGTGATGTATCTAATTTTTGCCAATTTCAAGTCCACTGACATGGAGGTAATATTCAAGAAGAAGCACTGCCTGGAGAGGCAGGAAATGATATGGCTGTCCTATCATAGGCTCAGCATGATTCATCCAGCTAGGTGACACACCATTTGCTGTCACTTACCCAGAGGGGCACCTCTCCATTTTATGGCAACAGTTTAAGAAATTAAAATTACTTGTGTGGAAAGCATAATAAGCATTTGAGAAGTATTTCCAAGAGAGTTATAGTGACACAGTGAATGGTGCTTTCAGCTGCTCCTTGCATTAGTGATGTTTAAAACCAAGAGCCATTATTCCTGGTTACCTCTAGAGATGCCTCAATCATATATAGTCAGATTATACTGGAGTTTTAAGTCATCTTTTTTTTCAATTTTATGTGCTGTGCTTAACTAAAGTCTTATTTAAAGCTTACTGGATAAAATAAATAAGTACATTAATTTGAATAAAACATAGGTGGTTTAGACCTACCAAAGATGATATACTAGTGTTAAAAGAAAAAGTCACTTGGAAAATTTGTTAAATAGACAGAACCTGTAAGCTTCCCTACAGAATCTGAATGGCTGGCCCAGGGTGGTCCAGTGGTCATGTCCTAAAACTCCCTGACTTCACATGTCCACCCAGTTTTGAAAACAGTGGGTGTATGATGCCATTGGAATCAATGATGAGCTGCTATTAAACCAGTGGTCCCAAGCCTTCGCTAAAAATTACACTAAGACTTAGTCTGTAAAACCTAAGCAAGAGGGCACACTAACCAAGACACCCTACACAGTGCATAGAGCATAAGGGTGAGGACATAAGTTCAGGTCATTACTAGCCACACAAAAAAAATGCCATGTAATCCCTGCACTCAGTAGAGACAGAGGATCCCTAGAGCAAGCTAGCTAAACAAGTTAAATTTAGCAAGTTCTAGGTTTGAGTGAGAGACCCTTCCTTGTAGCCTCAAAGAGAAGACAAAAGACTTTTATCAACAAATAAAGTGTAATCAAGCAAAGAAATAATGTTACCTCTGTTCTTCCAAGGGCTTCACACCACCATCTTTCCTTGTTTCAAAGCTGGATTCTTACCGCATCTCATCTGAAAATTAGCAACCTTTAGACTCTCTTTCACCTCTACTTCATCACTTGCTTTAGTATGATGATGAACACAGCTTGTTCTTAACCACTGAGCCTCTCCAGCCCACACAGCTTTTTATAGGACAACTGACTTTCTAAATTGACCATTCCAAACTTTACAAAAGGATACATCCTAGTTTGTTGAAGTTGAAAGAAGCTTATTTCTTTACTTAACACCCTGTATCCACTGATAACATTATTCTAACTTGAATTGATTTATTAAAACAAATATGTTGTATTGAAAAATATTCTTAAAATTCTCTGCACAGTATAACTTTAAATCAGTTTATATAATAGCCAAGGGATAAATTGGCAGTTATGTGAAGAATGCTACATTCTTGGAAGATGTGAATTAAAACAAGGGACCTTGGGACTACTTCTGTGTTTGTTATCTATGAAACAGCAATAACAAATAAGCCTCCCCTGAAGTAGCCAGAGATGAAATTAGCTAAATAAGCCAGGTCACAAGCCCATGTCTCAAATTTTGGTTTCCACTAACCATTGACATTTTATTGAGGAGGTTGATGTTGGTACTAGAGATACAATGATACATAAGACTATTTCTATGGGATTCATATTGTAGTGAAGGATATATTCATTATAACAATAAACAAGTATATGATATGGGAATGTGAAATAAGACAGAGAATAATGATTTATTAATGTAATACATGATCTGTTCTGTGATATTGTATGATGCATGCAATATGCTGAGCTTCATCAGGAATGCACAGGTCACAGGTCTCTGTGATGCATTGATGTCTCTGGCATTCATTAAATAACCTGTGCCTTCAGACACCCCCAGAGAAGTAATCACAATACTTCCATCTCTATAAAATCATAAAATAGTTGTGTTTCTATGTGTACCCTATAAATTATAACTGATACGTGAGTGTTAGGAACAGAGAAGTAATTACTATAATGATTAATAATTCTATAGAATTACCTTGCGACAGGAAGAGTTCTATGCCAAGTCTTCCCAATCTAGTTTTACGATGTGTATCCATCACCTGGGTTCTTCTGACAATTCTGGTTCTGTGTCTGTACTTCTCCAGAAGTGATGGAGATTATGCTTCCTGGGGATGTCCATGCTTCTGGAGTAGTGAGGGGCTGAGCATCTTATATGACTAAATAACTTCCTCAAGTCTCATAGCTTTTGCAGTTGGGATTCAATCCCAAGTAGACCGAATGTTGCTTTGGATTATAGTGCCTAGTGCATAGGCAATGATTTGGAAGGGTGAGGACAGGTGTCATTTTATTTTAGATTCTCAAGGAAGGGGCTGAGGGAAAGGATAGAGACATGTAGCTAGTGAAGGTGAATTCAAAATCTTGAGACAAGATGAAGGTGCTCCACTCAGCAACATATGAAAGTAGATGATGTAAAGATTTGGGCATGATGTCAATAGTTTCCCAGTACATTTTTTAATGTAATTTCTGTAAAAAGAGAAACTGTGCTTTCCTAGTTCAGGATCCAAGGCCTGTCGATATGTATAACGTGGTTCCAATTTTAACTTCACTGTGAGGTGTTACCTTATGTAAACCAGTGGACTAATTTTTGTTAGTCCATTCAGACAGTTGTAATAAAATACAAAAAACCTGGTGCCTTAACAGGTTAAAGAAATGCATATATTCACTTGTGGAGGGAGGAGGAAGGAAATCAAATATCAAGGGGCTGAAAGATTGGTTTCTGCTAAGGACACATTCTTCTGGCTCGAAATCTCCATCATTTGTTGTGTCCTCACCTGAAGGAAGGCTGAGGAAGCTGCCTTGGGCTCTCTCATAAGGGCACTGACTCCATTTTTGAGGTCTCTGCCTCATGCCCTGAGCTCATACTAATACCTTGAAGGTTAGGATTTTAGCATGGATATGTGGGGGGAGACTGAAACCATGAGACCAGAGCATTTGTTCAGTTTCCTACTCATTTAAAGATGATAAATGCAAGTCACTTAGGATGAAATAGAAAAAAAAGGTTATCACTATTTTGCAAATTTGAGAACTAAATGTTTAATAAGCAAATTATCACCCGGGTATATAATATTTACTGATTGATCGATGTGTGTGTGTGTGTGTGTGTGTGTGTGTGTGTGTGTGTGTGCTGCCCATGAACACCAGGTACTTGGACCATTCTTTTTTTCTGTGTCTGGCTTTCCATAGGTGCTTGGGAGTTGAACTCAGGCTGTAAGGCTTTGCAAATGAGAGTGTTTAACCACTGAAACATCTCCTCAGCCCCTGTCAGTGTTTCTGTGTAAAATATACAATGACCAGTGATTAACTGATTCAGATAAGCCTACATGTAAACTGAGGACTGGAAGAATGTGAATGAGTTGCAAGAGAAAGGAAGTAATGGGTAAAGATTGGCTTCAAATGAATGAATGCCAGTATTTCTTTCTCATAGATTTTCCTCTTTTAGGTCAGGTATGAGGTTCATGTACCTTTGAGACAAGCTGTAAGTCCCAAATAAAAGTTAGAGTGTGCTCTTGTCTTATGATATTGTCCATTAGGTTTATTCTTTGAGGTGATAGTTTCTCTTTTTCTTAAAAAGTGCCCCTTCTAAGTTTCCTTAAAAAGTCCCATTTCTTTGAACTTTATAGAATTCACATAGAGTTTGTCTCCTTAGGTTTATGTTCAGAAAGTACTCATTTCTCTAATTGATTAGATACTTCCTGTTCAATGCAGTGTACTACCCACCACATATTTCGTAGTACACACTAAGCACGTCCATTGTGGTTTTGAAAGATGAACATTTCGCCTCGCTGTAGGAAGTACTTTAATTCTCTAATTGAAATCACATTACTTTTCTTCCCTTGCCTGACGTTCCCCAATGGGAAGGCAAATGCCTGTACACACTGTACACACTTCTCAGAGGACTGGCTGCCTGAGTTACAGCTTTGTCTTTCACCACATTGTCAACACGATATTCCTTGTTTCTGAAGCTGTCAGGAGAGATGGAAACACAGTGTAGAGAGGGGTTTGCAACATGACGTCTGATGTCTCGTTTTTCCTGTGCTATAGAAAAAGAAGGAGGCTGTGGAGAGCAGCAGATGGCAAGTTGAGACCACCTTAAAAGAGGGTAATGACATACTGGACGAAGCCAACCGACTGGCCAATGAAATCAATTCAGTCATAGACGTGAGTATTTGAGAGAAACAAAAGCAGCATGGGAGCCTGTATATTGGAGAGATGAAAAAATTCAGTAACAGAAACAAATACCTCTTTTTCTTGTGAGAATATGTTTCTGCAATAGGTTGTTATGAACACACCCACCTATGGGGAACAATTAAAATTTGGCATTGTTTTCCCAATAGACAAGGTGTTTGTGAGCAGCGCTTCTACAATTACACAAGCCAGAGAGCTTTTGTTGCATCGTGATGATAGGGGCATTCCTTGCTCCTAGGGGGCACAAAGAGTCTGCTTTAATATTGTTGCATCGTGATGATAGGGGCATTCCTTGCTCCTAGGGGGCACAAAGAGTCTGCTTTAATATTATGTAGTATCAGTTAAAAGACAAATGAAAAGCTATAAACACACCTGTAACCTTCTGGTTAACATATTGGACAGTGACATGCAGAATTAGTCTGTAAATGACCTGAAGGAGCTGATGGCTGTCACCTGTCCAGTCTTTGCTGAAGTAACCTCTTGAGTGATTCTGGCTGTAAATTGGCTTCATGAAGTTCCAAATCTTTGTTTTTCTTTATTAAATAGTAGCTGCTGTTGTTTTCTGCTCTTTTTCCTATGTTAGTAAATTTAGAGTTCATTTTAAAAAACCGTGGATAATTATGTCTTATAGAGGAATTAGCAAACCCAAGAAGGCCTGGATTCACTTGCTTAAAAGGCTGTCTCTCCTTTTCACACATCAGTATGTTGAAGACATCCAAACTAAATTGCCACCAATGTCCAAGGAACTCAATAAGACAATAGATGACCTCTCCCAGGATATAAAGGACAGAAAGCTTGCTGAGAAGGTGTCTCGGGCGGAGAGCCATGCAGCACAGTTGAATGACTCATCTGCAGTGCTTGATCGGTATGTGCTTTGTTGTTAGACATGCCTGTGTTCCCTGACACTTGTTCTAAAACTTAATCATAGAGAATCGCTTTCGAGGCAAAAATGCAGTAATTATGAATAAAGGAACAGTGTGGCTTTTCTGTAGAAGACCCTAGTAAGAAGAGAGTGGGCAAAGCTCTACTGGAGAAGCATCAGAAGTCCAAGTTCAAAGAGGATTCAGCCATGGCTAATTAAGAATTGAACATAGCCTTAGGCTATCCTTGGAGAATTCTTTTTGTTCTTTATTAGAAAACACAATGGTTGCCTATTATTAGCATTTTAAATAATATATAAACACGTTCTACTTCAAATTTCAGTTTCATGTTTCTAATGAAATCAAAACAATTCATTGTTAAAGGTGCATTTGAAATTGTTGGCCTTTCGGTCTTTCAAACTCCAGCAAGATACTACTGATTCCTCTCTCAATACCTGTTCAAAGCAAGGCATGTTGACACATACCTGTAATCCCAGCCCTACAGATGCAGAGAGGGGAGGATGAGGGAGGGGTTCAAGGCTAGTCTTGGCTATATAATGAGTTCAAAGCCATCTTAGGTTTCAAGATAGCTTATCAAAATAATAAAATAAAATAAAGAAGCAGATCATTGGTATAATTATAAGCAGCTATAATTACCACACATGCTGAAGGAGAAATGAGTATGTTGGATTGATAAACAGCCTTCTAAATATAATTGACTTGCTTCCCCTAAACTTCTGAGATGGTCCTAACAAATACAAGAACTATAAGCCCCAAGAAAAATTTACCCAAATAACTATTAGTATATATCACATGCAAGACTATGTTCCCCTAGTTAATAATAATCGATACAAAGGAAACTATTATTGTGTGAAAACTTGAAATTTCATGCAGAAGTCATTTTCTACTGAACTTTTAGCAATCTAGAGTGAAAAGTCATAGACGAAACACTGACCAGGAGTCAGCAAGCCCAGGTTCCCAGTCCTCAGTGAGGAGCACATTAGTTATATTACATAAAGAGAATGATTTAACTTCATGGTATGTTTATCCTTTCTGGGTAGCGCACCTACTCTGGAGAGATTCTGCAGAATTCATTTCATTAATATAGTACAAGTGTTCTGGACCTATAATTTGCTTCACAAAATAACAGGAAGCATCCATTGCCACTCTGCATGTACTTGCCTGGTCCACACAGTTGCTCTTCATTGGAGTGCTAACTACTCTAAAGCACATTTTTGGTTCAATCCAACAGAATCCTTGAGGAGGCTAAAAACATCTCCTTCAATGCCACAGCAGCCTTCAGAGCTTACAGCAATATCAAGGACTACATCGACAGAGCGGATCAGGTGGCCAAGGAGGCCAAAAGTCTTGCGCATGAGGCTATAAAACTGGTAAGAAGCAAAGAGCAGAGAGTGGAAGTCAAGTCCTTTTACATTGTGAATTTCTTACACTACAAATCTCAGTAAACCAGGATGCCTGTCTTGAAATGTTTTGTGAAGGTCTCAAAATTTTATTCAAAGTAAATTCTCATATAAACAGATGGAGGACAGATGCCTAGAGAGTTGGGGAATAGGTGGGGAGGGGAAGACAAATAGGAGGAGGGGGGAGAGACCACCAAAATAAATTGTATTTGAAAATGCCAGAATGAATGCTATGTAAATATCTTCATGGAAACTAAAATAATGAAAAAAATAAATAAGAAAAAATAATTTAGATTATGACTCATAAGAATATGAAAAGAAGCTAGGAGAAAAAAAGCTAGCAGCAAGTTGGGTAAGAAGTGTGCAGCTCAAAGTAGAAGAAAGTAGTAGGAGAGATGATCATTTCAGCTCTGGCAAATGCACTATGTCTGCAGGGTAGATGTTGAGGAGGTCCCAGACCCCTGCCCCCTGCGGGTAGCCCAAGTCTTACCCGCTGGTGGGAGATCAACAGGATCAAGGTTTATCAGCTATTACTTCTGCCTCCTGGGATTAAAGGCATGTTGGGATTAAAGGTGTGTGCCACCACGCCCAACTTTATTCCATATTCTAAAATTTAGCTTAATGTTACTCAGTTAGGCTGGGGCCCAACAGGGTATCACCCTGAAGGTTCCTGTGCACGGCATCCGTCAGCTCATCCCATACACCCTTGATAGAAGACCAGTGGCTGCGCCCACATGTAGTAATGGGGAAGGCTTTGGGTCTATAAGGAAGTTCAGTCTCTGAAATCAGAAACAGGCATTCCCAGATTTTCAAGCACTGCTGAAGTCCTTGTAACATTTTGCTTACTAAGGAAAACATTTGAAAGATTTTTATTAAATCCACATACATATTTTAAATGCGTAAGGTCATTTTCCGGGACTAGGGAGATAACACAGAGGATAAGGACATTTACTGAGCAAGCATGATGACCTCAGTTTGACAACCAGCACCCATGTAAAAAGCCAGGCACAAATGCATATTCTTGTAACCCCACCACCGAGGGAGACAGAGAACAAGGGATCCTGGGACAGACAGCTTAACTGAAGCTCAAGAGCTCCAGGTCCAGTGAGAGACTCTGTCTCAGGGAAATAAGGTAGTAAAGACACAGAGAAGCACAGTTGATGTTTCTTCTGGACTTGGTACATGTGTACCCCACATGCACCACACATACTGTGCACACACACAAAGTTTAAGGTAATTTTCAAAGTTATAAATGGTGTCATGCCAGTTGAGATTTCAACTCTTTTATGTCTAAAAATCTGTCCAAGGACATCAAAATCTCAAATGGACAGATCAGGCAGAAGCACTGTGATGTGGACAGAAGTGTATGTACACATGAAAAAATGGACAAAGCACTCAGCAGTACGTTTGCAACCTAAGCACCTGCATCAGCTTGGTGCACAGAAGGCATTTCACAAATTGTTGAGACATGGGGACTAGGGAGAAATGTGATGCTTTCTAAATTCAAATTGACCAAATATGTTTATAAATTTACAGCTATAATGTGTTTATAAAATTAATACTATAATTCAAATAAATATATAGAAAAATACTATGACAAAACCAAAACTCTGTTGCCCATTATTTCTTAGTTTCTGAGTCCTAAAGCTATCACCATTGCCAAGGAGATTAGTGCTAGAACTCACACAAAGCAAAATAAGCAAATAAAATCCTCTAGGCAGAGAAATGTATCACCAAATGTCATAAGGTTAGAAAATGTTCCTTGACAAATTTGGAAATTATTACTGTAGCTCTACAATCCCATTCATATTGCTTATACAGGAAGTTGACTATCAGGTGTACTTATAGACACACGAGTGCATGCAGGCAGTGTGTGTGCTCTATGTGATGCATGCACATGTGTGTGTAGACGTGTGTGCCCAGCGCACATGTGCAGAGGCCAGAGAACATCAAGCACTCTCCCTGTTGCTCATATCATATTTCCTTGACATGGAGTCTCTTCTTCACCCAGAGCTTTAGTCAGTGAATCCCAGAAAGTAGCTGGTCTCTGTTCCCTGTAGGACTAGGTTTACAGGCATGAGGGGCCATGGCAAACTTTTCATGTGGGTGCTGGGGAATTGAACTCAGGCAGGGTCATGCTCTCTCATTCCTCTCAGCCATAAGCAGCAAACACCTGAACCCACTGAGCCATCCCCACAGCCTCATGTACACTTCATATAAAACACACTGGATCATATGCTTGCAAACCATATTGCTATTTTTATGAATTTAATAGTCTTCATGCTCTTCGTTTATAAGAAGTGTGGAATTAGTAGTCTAGATTTTGGGGCTATCCAGGTTATGTCATGTTTTTTTGAGTATTGTCACTCGTGACAAATGTTTAGATAGATAGATAGATAGATAGATAGATAGATAGATAGATAGATAGATAGAGTGTGTGTGTAGAACAACATTCTCTAAATAAGTTGTATTCTAAACCTTTCTAAGGTTTGGTTTGGAGAATCTTATTCACAATTTCATTAAAGTAAATAATGCATTTGGTCACATGCACCCATATTGTAAGTGAAGAACTGTCTCATAGGAAGTTCACCATAAGATGAATGTTCAGAGCAATTATTTCACCCTTCTCTTCACATAGAATTTTCCAATTACATCACATTTGCTTGTGGGGAACCTTACTGGATATTTGAGAATGGGGTATGCATAATCTCTGGCTTGAAAGAGATCAGTATTTGCTTTGATACTGAGAATAGGGTTTGCCAGAGAAACAGAACAAGAGGGCGATAAAGATTTATATAGGCTTAGGGTGGGGTCTTGCAATTCTATTCCAGACTTAATGGCTTCCTGAGCCTCTGGAATTTCCTTCCTGCATGACCCACACAGGAAAGGATGTGTACTTCTAGCTTCTTTGAGCTTCCTTACATCCTGCCCCCTACTGAGAGGCTGCCTTTCTGTGAACATCCTCAGAGACCCACCCAAGATTACGTGAAAGGTCAAGTTGACATCAAAACTTAACTATCACACCCATGCTGTTATTTTTACAAAAATGAATGTTTTTCAAATATGATCTAAGAGGGCACCGACTTTCTTATAGATGATGTTAGAATTTTGTTTTGTTTTGTTTTAAATATATATTTATTGTCCATAATGAGTTAAATTATTTAGTGGGCAAACAATGCGTTGTTATCCCAAATTACCCACTTCCCCCCCTCCCCATCCCTGATCAGTTGGATATCCTCCTCCGTGGGCTGTCTGTATTATCCTTGTGGCAAGAGACCGTAATTTCCAAGTTGATTATTTTTTAATCTAACCTATGTCTTATTTAATGGCTGCTTTCAGCATCCAGCACAATATCTGACAGGAAGTAGGCACTCGTGAATGGGTGAATGTTTTGTGATTCATTTATACATTTCATGAAGATACAATTTTTACATCAATAAAAAAATCTTGTTATTGTCATTGCCTTGACTTTTCTAACATTTTCTAGGGAGCCTTTTAAACTTCACACACATTCGATGCTATTGCACTGCACATAACCCTCATTTTTATGCTGACAAGAAATGTTTGAAACTGATAGGTTAAACAGACCCCAACAGAACAGTAGTGAGTCTTCAATCATTCCAAACTGCCCAGTTTTCTCTTTTCTACAAATGGAAAAATAATGAAGTGTTTAAAGACTTGTAAATGGTAAAGAGAAGCAATGATTTATTAAAAAGATATCAGCAAGACTGATTTGTCTCAGAAAATATATTAGGGTGTGTTTCATGAACAGAATAAATAAAGCTTTAATTTTAAGAGGTCGTTATAATATTGCTATATTTTTTCTGTAAAAAATAAATCTTTTTGCCAAATGTTCAGTTGAGCAATTACCTAAAATCTTGTAAATATAAAATTCAGTAGTATTGTGAGTGCAATAGATAAACACAGAAGGGAGAGATTATTTATCTATGAAAGAAGGCAAAGAATAGCAATGAAAATGAGTGCTAAGCTCATTGGAATTCAGCCCTACAAAGAAAACAGAATCTTTATAATGAATTAGAAAGAAAAATCAAGAGAACAAAGTGTATATTTGCACAAGAGAAAGATCTATTAGACAAGCAATATAACAACCATTTACCACACTGAAGAAAACAGTGATGAGATAATTTGAGACTGAAAATAACCATTGAAAAATACTATAGGAAGGGAAAGAAGTGAATGATAGAATCAGCCATAAGCATAATTGAGAAAGCATTTTAAAATCAACTTTATTTTTTAACATTCACTTCCATCTATTTATCAACACACAGAGATAATTAAGAATTAAATAGAAATGAAAATATAAGAAGCTGATTCTTAGAAAAAAGGCTATATTCAATTTAGGATTCTAATAGAGTTTTCTTACATAAGGAATACAATTATTTGTCTCACATAATTTCTTTAAATGCCAGGACGTACTATTATTTTAAGAACTAAGGCATTATGAGAAAAATACACATTTTTTCTGTTGGAAGTGAGTTGAAAAGTACTGCAAAGCATTTGTTTCCCTACATCCAATCTTCATGGCATTAGTACTTCTCTTTGTGACTGCAAGGAAAGGAAAAAAGGGAATGTGTCATTTTTCAGTTAAAGAAGTATGGAAATCCAATAACTGTTTTTTATGATACTAGTTACTTTTGATTCTGTAAAAGATCCTAAAATAGAGAATTAAAAATCTTTGGTATTATGCACTGAAGTCTAGAATATTTAGACAACACATGAAAGTAGGGATAATGTGGGGTGAACTCCACAGCTCTGGTTCTTAAATATAATAAAAGGTCTTCAGGGAAGCACGACACAGCCATCGCCTATTCTGAAACCGACCATCCTTCCCTCCTGCCTCCAGTCCTCCTCCTTCTTCTTTCTTTTCTCCAAAGTAGTAGAGTATGTAGTTTGGTGTATTTTCTTAGGAAGTTCACAACTTCTCTTCATGTATGTTAGATCACACCTATAATCTGAGCAATTGAGAGGCTGAGGCAGGTGGATAGCCATGAAGATAGCTCAAGGTCTACACAGTAAATTCATGGCAGCCTGAGCTACATAATGATACCCTAAATCTCTCTAGGTATCTTTCCTTCAAAACACTGATTTTTCTTTCCATTGAAAACTGATCATCTCTCTGTTTCCTCTGACTTGCGGTCACTGTCCCTTTCTGGGGCAGTCTCTGCTGCTGACTGTCTCTGTCCTCTTTCACACCACTACTGGACATGTTACAGAATATCCTCCAACCTTGGGTCCTGTTTCTCAGTTTGTCTCACTACTTAGTTATATTTTCACAAGCAATGGGTATTCAAAACTGAGAATTTCTACTGTTGCATTATGTAGGGTTTTCCAGAGAAACAGAACAAGAGGGAGATAAAGATGACAGATAGATTGATGGAGAGATAGATTCATGATAGATAGATAGATATAGATGGATGGCTAGGGAAATAGACAGAGAGATGACACACACATATATACATGATCAATAATAGAAATGTTAATTATAGATGCCTGATAGAAATAGAGATGAGAGATGACAGAATGATCCATTATAGAAAATAAAGTTAAGATAGATGATAATAGATATTAGATACATAGATGATAGATAGATGATAGATAGATAGATAGATAGATAGATAGATAGATATAGATGGATAGGCAAGCTGAAAGGTCCCACAACCCACTAACTGGAGACTCATTGATTTAGTTGAGATTTATTTCAAAAACACAAAGACCAGAGGAGTTAAGTATAAATATTGGTCCGAGGACCAGAAAATACGAGCTGAAATATTGTTGCTTAATTTTTATGGCAGAAGAAAGGAAACAGCTTCCTCTTCCTTCCATTTTTGGTTTTATTCAAGCCCTCCATGGATTAGGTGAGGCACAGCCCCAGTGAGAAGGAGCCTTTGCTTTACTCTGATACTGAAACATCCTCCGAGACATACCTTATAATATTACTTAATCCCAGTACCCATGGCCAGTTAAGTTAACCAATAAGAAAAAAATCAATTCAAGGCCTTCACCTCTGGGACACAATGTGTTCTATGGATTCTCCAACATCAAGGCTTATAATTTGTTACAATAACCGATATTATTTGGCAGGTATTATTCTAAAAATCTTTGGTAGTGGTTTCCCATACATTTCTAGGGGAAAAAATAATATAAAATACAAGACAAAATGAAAGCAATGCTATCACAGAAACAATAATAGGGAGATAGTAAAGAATGATTTGCAAGCAACTGATAAGCTTTAGACAAATGAAAGAGCGAAGAAGCCCAGATAACAGAGGAATATACAGGAGAATATTCCTAAAACTGCTGAATGTGACCAGCTTCTGCTATCATGTCTTCCCTGTCATGATGGGCTCTAACCTGTAAGCTGAAATAAACCCTTTCTCCCTTAAGCCGATTTTTCTTAGATATTTTGACCCAGCAACAAAAAGTTGACAATACAAAGAATAACAGGAAGAATCTTTATGGAACCTTAAGTACAGTACCAGAGTTCCCAAGGAAAGCAACTACGGAGATGCATTTACAGCTGTCTTCACGTAGAGTCCCGGGGAGTGTAGCATTGGGCAGTTTTCTCACAAGAACATTGTAGAGAGCATGTACACAGACTGAGAAGTCTACAGTGTCACTAACCAACACAGTCCTGCAGGATCACTGTTATATACGCAGTCCTCTTGGACCAAAATGCTAGGTAACACTTGATCAGGAGTCTATCCAGAGAGATATCCAGTCCCAACCAGTAGGCTTAAGAGCCAGGAAGGCGGAATGCTGGAATCCTCACTCCAAAGGCAGCCTAGAAGCAGAAAAACCTTCCTCAGGAGACCAGGGGCTTTTCTCTGAAGACCTCCAGCTCATAAGACTGGGCATTACAAATGCTAATGCTTTCCTCAAAGCCTACTGGTTGAAGTGTTAGTCACATCTTTTTCAATTTTTAAAAATAATTTCACAATAACATCTAGATTAGAGCTTCTTAAACTTCACAAACCCTTTTCACCTAAGAGAATGTTACATGACCCTGGCTATATAGATATTTTAAACAGGTTTTTAAAATAATTACTGATAATAAATCATAAAGAAATGTATTTTTTTGCTCATTTAGTTATTTTTAGGATCTAATGCAGCCCAAGCTGGACTTAGGTACTTTGGGTAGCTGAGGATGACCTTAAACTTTTGCTCTGTCTCCCTGTATCCCCACCCCAATGCTGGTGTTGCAAGGGTTCACTAGCAGCCCACTTTAAGACGTGCTAGGGATCAAAGTCAGGGCTTTTAACATGGAGGCAACCCCTCTTCCAATGGAATGCTTCTGCAGCCCCATGAAATTTATTTTATGTCATTCTTTGCTATGCATATGATTTTATTATTTAATGAAAAAGAATGCAAATTTTTATGTAAGAATTAAATTGTGACTGAATATTTGATTGAGAGCATCTTCAACCTTTTCCAGGGATGGTGAATATTTTCATTTCATCATTCTCAGCGCTGAGAAAACACTGTTTCACATAGATACATAGAACCAAGTGGCAAAAGTATGTTTAAGGTCATTTGAAAATATTTTTGGCAATTCTGTCCTAATCCAAAACCAAAATGTATTTAATAATTTTTTACTCATGATCAAATTAACAACTCTTTAAATCAAACATTCTAACATAAGGAAATCGAATGAAAAGAAATTGTTACTTACATGTTGAGGAATTAGAATACAAAATATTAGGTCTTTCTTTTCAGTAATGAAAACATTGTTTTTTGTAAGAACAGAAAACTTTGTACGTTCAGTAAAAACTCTGCAACTCATAACTGACAATATAATAATCTTACATCGGAGCCATGGAGTTTCATGTATGCTTGCTGTTATTATCAAGTGTGTGGCTCTGCAACATGCCCTATGTTCAGAACCAAGGCTGTAGTGAGGTTACACAAAACACCATGGATGAGACACAGCTAGGGATATCCAGCATTCATTATTCATCTGCTTTTTCAATTAATTTTTGGTGAGTACAGGTGAACCGTTTGATGATGGTTCATGACCTCCACATTCAGTATTATAACCCCCAGAGGTAGAACCCACAGCTCAAGAAGCTAGGATCTAAACAAATGTTTGTCTAAATGCTGGCCAAGTTGACTCCTAAAATTAGCCAGAGCTAAAATGCTTTGTAAGTGGAGAAAAACTACATGTAAGATAAAGAAGTATTTTGAAATAATTCTGCAAAAACAGAAACAACTAAATATCATGATATATATATATATATATATATATATATATATATATATATATATATATATATATGATAGTCATTAAATCCAAATATAGAGGTCAGAATAATTTCCTTAAGAAATAATTTCTAAAATGTTAGAGACTAGATACAATTTAAAGTTATGTCTCACATGGAAAACCCAGAGCATACTATACAGCCATTGTCCACCTTATAGAGATATCACACCAAGTGGCTAATAGAACGGTTCTGGTAGAGAATAAATTGCAAGACACTGCAGCCCTCATCACACACACACTGACTTTTGTGACCTGGGCCACATGTAGTCTGAGTAACTTGACCTCAGTGAGCCACTGTAACCTAAGGGAGGCTGGGACACAAAGCAAGCCCAAAATTCTGACCAGCATTCAACTTGTCTTCATAACAAAATACAAACAGACCAAGATTGTTCATTGTATAACTATGATCTTCACAATGGATTAAAATATTTTCAAAGGACAGTCATCTATCTATGACTTCTACAAAATACTGCTAAACAATGAACTGCTGGACGACTGAAAAGGAAGAGAACAGAAGGGAAACTCTAAGCAGAAAATCACTGGTACTTCCTATACCAGTATGAGGGTTCAGAGTGGCCTGGGAGACCACTGGAGTTGATCTCTAGGACCTGCAACAACACTTGGGCTGGACATGGCCATATATACCTGTCAGCGCAGCCATGCAGGGGAACGGAAACCTAGGAATCTTCAGGGTCAGCCAAGGACTCCAACTTAAATAAAAGGGATGGAAAAAAAAGATAGTGTGAGACACCCAAAGTTCCACTCTCCCTGCCACTGGCAATCTGCATGGGTTTGCATGGGGTACCACATGGGCACACACACACACACACACACACACACACACACACACACACATGCACACGCAAAAATTGGCTTAAATTTTTCAAAGTATTTATAAGGGAAGGGAAATCCAATCTCAGTAGAATCAAAGGAACGAGTTAAAAGGAAAACTCAAACATTATTAACTTGCAATGGCATGCGAGGAAAGACTAAGAACAAATAAAGACAAGCCTGTCAGAATGAGAAAACATGTCTGTAGTGACAAGTTTTACCAAACCCCTTCACAAATGAAAGGTCTATAGCAAAGAAATGTCAGACTGCAAATTTGAAAATTGCCTTCAATAGAATCAGTTGATGGCTTCATACCTTATAACAACTGCATAATTCTATAGGCCTTGTTAGTTAAGAATTCATCAACTTTTTAAAAAAGTCTATCTAGCAGACCCAAAAGCAAGTTCTAGCAAATCCTACCAACCAAACATAACTAAGGCTACATTGTCTCATCACACAAGGTAAAAAGAAATCAATGTGTGAAATCATGCAGAAGTATTGAACAGCAAAAAAAAAGCAGTTTCAAAATTAAAAACTCACTTCCAAGCATTTCAGAAGTCAAAAAAGTGACTTAGTTCGAAATTACCAAACAACCCAAAGAAAATAAAACTTCACCACTGTATGGGGTACAGAAAACTGGAATCTACAAGAAAAGATAAAGATATTAAGGAAGGATAAGGAATGAAAATAACCACCTAGGGTTTACTCAAGACATTTAAAAAGTGTGACAAAAAATGCAAGCAGAAATCAATGACAGAAAAAAAAAAAAGCATTAGATGGGGTTGAAAACAGAAAAATGATTCAGTAAGCAGGCAGATTAAAAGGGAGACAAGAGCAATCAAGCAGTAAGAGGGAGAGGGAGAGAGAGAGAGCACATATGAACAGAATTAGGAGTAACAGAGGATGAGAGCTGCAGATACCATATAGACATAAAACTAAGTATGACTATACTAGAACACATGACCAACTTATTTGCTTTATTCAAAGCAATTTAAAGACTTAGTTCAAGTGGGCAACAGGCTGGATCAAATAAAGAAAATAAAAACCCTTGGACTAGAGATGGCTCAGTGGCTAACAGTGCTTGCTTGCAAAACCTCCTTGCCTGGATTCAATTCCCCAGCACCCACATAAAGCCAGTTGCACAAAGTGGTTCGTGTGCCTGGAGCTCATTTTAATCCACAGAAGGCCCGTGTGTTCCCATTATCATTCTCTCTCTTTCCTTCTCTCCTCTCTCCAATAAATAAATGAACATTTTAAAGAATTATAATCTTTAAATGAATTCAGTAGTTAATAATTTGCCTACAATAAAATTATAGTCTACTAATATTTCAAAGACACAAATAAGCTTATTCTGCTTATGCACACAGAAAGAAGGGTGAATCAGTTGATTTTGTGAGGTTGATATAATCAGGATGGCAAAATCCTCTAGAGAAAGTACTAACTGGAAAACTTTTAAATTTAAATTTAAAACAAAGAACTATAAATAAAATATTAACAAACTGCATTCAAATATGCATGGTTTAAAGATCTGGGTGAATACAACAGAAAGATGGAATTTTTGATATGGAAGATGAGTACAGGTACATTTATGTCTGTTCTTTTAGATTTAAATTATTTCCTAGTTACTATATTAATTCAAATGACAATAAGAAGAAAAATTTAAAACAGCCCAGGAAGAAGGGAAGGAAGGAAGGAAGCAAGGAAGGAAGGAGAAAAGAAAGGGGGAGGGAGGCAAAAGGGAAGGAGGGAAGGGTGAGTTTAGGATAGGAATGTGAGTATAAAATGAGTCTCAAAATGAATCGTTTATATCAACAAAATCTCTGAATTTCTTCCTTTTGTGTTAAATTCATGATGCAAGCATATTTCACTGCTTTTGACTTGAAAAGCAGGGCTGATGTTGCCAAGCAACAGTTCCATCCTAACATTTCTCTCTCTCTCTCCCTCTCTCTTTCTCTCTCTCTCTCCCTCTCTCTTTCTCTCTCTCTCATATATCTCTGTCTCTGTCTTTCTCTCTCCTTATTCCCTCTCCTCGCCACTCTTCCCTCTCTCCTCTCTCTCTCTCCACAAGAACATGCCGTCATTAGTGTGGGATATTGCTTTTTTTAATTACTGCTATGATGAGTTACAGTTCACACAGAGCATATCAGATTACATGATCCATTTCCCAATGCAGGTGAATCACCATTATTAGTTCATTTACTGTTTTCTTTTGAAACTGGTGTATTTCTCCTTAGAGCTTCATTTTCTGATCTATAAAGACAGATTCTTTGTTTATATCCTGAAGTGTGTGTGCACTAATCCTCCCTCTTGGTCCCTTTCTTCTCCCTCTTCCAGCTCCTGTCCCTTTAATTTTCATACTGTTGTAGTAAATAATGCTTACATGTAATCTATGCCCACAATTGTTCCCAAACAGCACGGAGAAGCCTTTTCTACCAAGTCGTTCACTTTTCTAGAAAGAGTGCCTGATTTTACCTCAGCTGCTGGGGTTGGACAGTGGGAAGGAGAGCATGCCCAGTTCCATGAAATAACGGGATTTTTATTCTAATAACACACTTTCTTCCTTGACTCTTCCTGTCGCTCCCAAGTTCTGACATGCTTCAGATCCCTACCTTCCTGCCTGCTTCCTGCCTCCTGTGCCAGGAACGGACACGGAATTGGCAAGTGATTAAGCTGCCTAATTAGGGGAAGTTGTCTGTCTTGTACAAGAGATTTCTCTGCTGGCATTGAAATGCTTTAATCCATGTTCCATTCTCCATGCTGGCTCTAGTCCCAAGACCTCTTCTTCATAGACTCTTGGTACGACCTTTTCTCTTTAAATATGAATGTCACGTAGGATTTATTTTTTTATTTGATAATAATTAGGTTGAAGTGGTATGCTGAAAATTTCCAATCAAATTGGAAGGAAGAGTTAGCAGGTAATAATTTGGGAAGTATATTATTCTCAAAAATGAGCACACATTGTCTGCGTGGTTAATTGTTAGTATGTAAGACCTGTCCTGGAACATTTTAGTCTGGACTGGTTCCTATAGTATATGAGTTCCCAGAGCTTAGAATGTGGCTTTTAAATTTTATTTAATTTTTAATTGACAAATTAATATTTTATCTATTTTTGGCATATAATACCTGACATGAATTTTGGATAATAGTGGTTTTAACAGGTATGAGGTGGTGTCTTGTGAGTTTAGTTTGTATTTTCCTGATGATTAATGGTGTTGAGGTTTTTTTTTCATAAAACTACTGACCTTCTTTTGAGACATGTCTAGGTGCCCATGTTTATTCCATGTTTATTTTAATTTTTTTTATTATTTTATTAATTATTTTTATTATTGAGTCACTTGAGTTTCTTATGTATTTTACAAATTTTTATTTAGTTTCCATGTGTGTGTTCATGTAGAGAATGCAGGGCATGCCCGTGCCACAGACCATATGTGGAGGCCAGAGGACAACTTTGGGGGTCAGTTCTCACCTTCCACCTAGTTTTGAGACACTCCCATCATGAAATTCTAGAAAATGTTACTGACTCCACTCACCTTCTCACTTATATTAATAGAGTGATTAAACATTGAGGTATGTATAAATCTTTTTTCAATTGGAAAAAAAACAAAATACATGAAGAAGACTAGTAAACTGACTCTTGAGTATTTCTACATAAGTGATTATGAACATTTTACAGTATTTATTTCATTCAAAAGTTCTGACAGGGATGGAGGGATTTCTCAGTGGTTAAGCCATTTGTCTGAAAAGCAGAAGGACCTTAGTTCAAATCCCCAGTACCCAGATGAGGCCAGATACACAAGGTGATGCATGCATCTGGATTTCATTTGCAGTGGCTGGAGGCCCTGGGACACCCATTCACTCTCTCTGGCCAGGGATTTGTCAATCTTATTGACTTTTTCAAAGAACCAACTTTTTGATTTGTCTATTTTTTCAATTGTTTTCTTTGTTTCCAAGTCATTAATCTCAGCTCTGATCTTAATTATTTCCTTGTGTCTCGAGCTCCTAGGGTTGGATTTTTCCATCTGTTCTAATGACCTTAGGTGTGAGGATAGTTCCTTGATTTGAGACCTCTCTGTCTTTGTTATGAAGGCATTTAGTGCAATGAATTTCCCCCTTAGAACTGCCTTCATTGTGTCCCACAAGTTCTGAAAGGTTGTGTCCTCATTATCATTTGTTTCTAGGAAGTTCTGGATTTCCTCTCTGATTTCTTGTTTGACCCATTCATTGTTCAGGAGCGAGTTGTTTAGTCGCCAGTATCTGTTTAAATTTTTGGATCCTGTACCGTTGTTAATTTCTACCTTTAATGCATTGTGATCTGATATGATGCAGGGGATTACATTGATCTTTCTGAATTTGCTGAGGGATGATTTATGGCCCAGTATATGGTCAATTTTGGAAAAAGTTCCATGCGCTGCTGAGAAGAATTTGTAATCTGTGTCCTTGGGGTGGAATGTTCTGTAGATGTCTGTTATCCCTAGCTTGTCTATGGTGCTATTTAGCAACTTTATTTCCTTGCTTGTCTTTTGTTTGGACGATCTGTCTAGTGATGACAGTGGAGTGTTAAAGTCTCCTACTATGATGGTGTTGACATCTATATCTGCTTTGCTTTTGAGTAATTTATGCTTAATGAACTGAGGGGGCTTTGCATTTGGTGCATACATATTTACTATAGTAATATCTTTCTTTTGTATCGTTCCCTTGACAAGTAGGAAGTGACCATCATCTTCCTTTTTTATTGCTGTTGGTTTAAAGTCTATTTTGTCAGATATTAGAGTAGCTATACCCGCTTTTTTATTATTTCCACATGCCTGGAAAATTGTTTTCCACCCTTTTACTCTCAGTAGGTTGCTGTCTTTAGCGATAAGGTGTGTTTCTTGAAGGCAACAGATGGAAGGGTCCATTTTCCTGATCCAACCTGCAATCCTGTGTCTTTTTATAGGAGAGTTGAGTCCATTTACATTCAAAGTTATAACTGTGAGGTTTGCTTTAAACCCTGCCATGTTGGAGAGAATATGGAGGTTGGTATCTGAGATGTTTTGTTATCTCTTTGGTGTTACCTTGCTTGTTCTGTCTTCCTTTCCTGAGGTCGGATATTTGTCTCATCTATGTGGGATATCTCGTGAAGTAAATTCTGAAGGTTTGGCTTTGTGTTCAAGTAACTGTAGAGCTGGTTAGTTTCATGGAATACTTTCATTTCTCCTTCTATTATGATGGATAACTTTGCTGGATACAGTAGTCTAGGTTGAAATTGGTACTTCTTTAGGCCTAGGATCGCTTTGTTCCAAGCTCTCCTGGCTTTTAAAGTTTCTCTGGAGAGGTCTGAGGTGATTCTGATGGGTTTTCCTTTATACGTGAGTTTCCTTTCTCTCGTTGCTCTAAGGACTCTCTCTTTATCCTCAATGTTTGGCATTGTAACTAAGATATGTCTTGGGGTGTTCCTCTTTTGGTCCAATTTGTTTGGGGCCCTCTGTGTCGCTTTTAGATGTACAGGTCTATCTCTTTCCAAGTATGGAAAGTTTTCTTGCGTAATTATGTTGAAAATATTTTCTATGCCCCTAGCTTGGTTTTCTTCTCCTTCTGGGATCTCCATGATCCTGAGATTAGGTTTTTTTATGGTGTCCCACATTTCACTTGAGTCTTGTTCACTTGCTCTTTTGAATTTTGTCAAGTTTCTGATTTCTCGCGAATTCTCCTCTGTTTTGTCTTCCATGTCTGAGGTTCTGTTTTCCCAGTGGTTAATCCTGTTAGTAAGAGATTCTAGGGACGTTCTTATTATTTCAAGATGGTTTTTGTTTTCTGCTACTTCTTTTTGGGTTGCTTCCATCATCC
>PVHP010003808.1:0-75766 GCA_004024765.1 Zapus hudsonius
AGTGGGAGGTGTCTAGCTAGAGCTACAACCTAGGTGCTAAAACTGATTGGTCAGATGTGAACCAATCAGCTGTCTCTCTGACTCACCTGGGGAAAACTTAAATTAACTTTCCTAGAAAAAAGCCTCTCTTCCCCACATGGCAGGCTGGCAAACAGACCTCTGACTCCAGGGACCGGTAAGGTCTCCCCCACCCCCACCACAGCCTGTAGTGAGGGGCTGGATTTCCTCTTCCACCTGAATGTTTTCTTCTCATGATCTTTCCCTTTTCTGCTTGTTTAACTAAACAGCGTAAGTTCTGTTAAAACTCACCATGTTTCTCCCCACACTGGTGGCTGGAGAACTCTGTAACTCCCCATGTTCCCTTAAATAATAAAGCCTCACACTATACCTTAATATCTTGTTGTCTATGATTTTAATTCTTTAACTTTGTAGACAAGAACTCGGGTACTCCTTAAACGTTGGGGTGCATTGGAATTTTTGCTGGGCGTTATCTAAATTCTAACCCCCAGCTCTCCCCGTTACAAGTTGTTTTCAGGTTTTGATTATTATGTGTCTCCTCAGACATCAGAACTGAAAAGCTGAGGATCTGTGATCAACGCAACTGACAAAACAGATTTCCTAAAATGCACAGCTGATCCTGGTGTTCCCCTGATTAACATTCCTCTCTGGTTCCTTATTGCCTACAGCAGTGATCCTGCACGGTGAATCACCCACCAGAGCGCATGCCAGGGCTCAAACCCCTCAGAGATTCTGGCTTTATTGACCACAGGATGGACCCTGAGCATCAGTGCTTAAAATGCTTTCCATGTTGTTGGAATTTTCAGGGGCTTAATCTTTTTTTTTGGAAGCAACAATATTAAAATACAATTCACATACCACACAATTTACCCATTTAAATTGTATAATCCAATAGTTCTTTAGCATATCCCATGGGCTCTCTAAAATTGTGATGACTATGTAACATCAGATGTGCTATTTTAACCATTTGATGTATAGACCCCAATGGCATTACACTCACCACGTTTTTCTCCATCACAGCTGTTTCTTCAGCTCCACATTAGTTTAACATGGACCCATTTCTACAGAAATAAATCTGACTATCAAGCCCAAAGCTTTTCAGAAGGAAGTCTCTTCTGCTGTGCTCTGAGCACTTCCTGTCCTGTGTTTTCTTGGATCCTGACAGGCAAAATCATCTTACCATCTCACTTCTCTGAAACACTGCTCACACTACTACTTCTAATAAAGTCTCACACCCTCAAAGCCAGACTCAAGTGTTGTTTTGTGGAGTGTCTTCCCCAGGCCCGAGCTTATTTAGACTGGGCTCCATCCTGTGTTCTGTATCCCCTTTTATCATGCTTTCCTGGAGCACTTCATCATGACAGCTCGCCCCTCTTTATCTGCCGGCACCGGCACTAAACGGTTGGAGGGTGGAGACAGTGCTCACCCAGTGCATGGCTCACAGGACAGGCTGTTTTGATGAATGAGCAGAGGAACGGTTATCCATAGCCATGCAGAAGGTTGGAACAGTGGATGCTTTAATCGGGGAGCAGGAACAAAGCCACAGTAGAGATTTGGCATGAGCGTGGAGATTCAGGAAAATGTGTCAGTAAGGAAACTGTACTTGTTAAAGCCTATAAAATAAGGGCCTTCGTGAAGTATGTCTGATGGGACAGATGCACTGCTAAGTGATATATTTCACATACATATCACATACATATGTAATTAATAAAATCTTACTTTTTATTTAAAACACGCTTGATTTTCAGTAAGCCTGGTCACCGCCTCAATGTACATTGTCTTTGGAGTCAGAACCAATTGAGATGCACACAGAGAAGCTGGCTGGACATTTAAAAAGGGACATCAGCCTATGGCTAGTAGAGAGTGACTGAACTTGGCTTTAGGCCTCTTGGTCGCTCAGCCGACTGGTTCATATGAAGTTGCCCCCTGGCACAGGAGTACATTGCAGGCTTGTCACCAGAAGCACTGATCAACCAAGACACGGTGCCAATGGATGCAGCTAGAAACAGCAAAAGAGGTGAGAGGAGCCCTCTCCTCAGCTGTTCCCTCAGCCAGCAGGAGCTCTGATGTGTTGAAGGACGTTCTGGAGCAAGGCAGGAGCAGGTAAAGAGAGTGTGCTCTTTAACATATGGAACTGGGAAATCTGGTGTTCACATGATGAGGAAAGAAAGCTAAGCCTTTACCGTACACTGCAGAGACATTAACTAAAAGTGGAGGAAAGATCTGAACGTTAAACCTGAAATATAAAATTCCAAGAAGAAAACACAGGGGATGGATTGAGTGGCTTCTTGAGTGTTACACTAAAAACACAGGCAATGCAAAGGAGAAATGGCACCACATCAGCCATGATGGTACAGCGAAGGAAACAAGACTAAAAAGCAACCGGAAACATGGGGTATAATATTTGCAGACTGCACATCTGATAAGGAGTTAACTTTCTCAATATGTAAAGAACATCATCTCATGATCAACAACAAAGAACTCATTACAGTCATGTGCCACGGAACAGTCGGTGTGTCAGTGAACCAAGCTACACCTACTGTTCCCATGACATCATCTTGCCTCGTGATGTCATAGCCCTTGTTCCTGTGTATTCATAATCTGATGGTTTACAACAAGGAAATTATGGAAGGATGCCTCTCTCAGAATAAATTTGTGTTGTTGGTCGATTCACAACTGTAACCCAAATGAAAATGGACTAAGGACTTGAAGTAGACATTTCTCTATAAGAAATGCCCCAAAGCATATTAAAGCATCTTCAGCATCTCTAACATTTGGAGCATTGTAAATCAAAACTACAATGAGACATTACATACTGTTTGGCCACTATCACCCCACCCTGTTGTAGTTAAATTCTCTCATTGCTGCACAGAATGGACCCAACAAAAAGCAGCTTATTGGAAGAATGGGTTTATTTTGGCTTATGGACTTGAGTAGAGACTATCATGGCAGGGAAAATGATGGCATGAGCAGAGAGTAGACATCACCTCCGACACAGTACTGCAAACAGTGGCAGGAAGGTGTGCCAAATACTGGCGAGGGGAAGCTGGCTTATAACATCCGTAAACCCGTCTTCAACAACACAGCTCCAACAAGGTTCCAACACCCAAACTGCCATCAGCTGGGGATTAAGCATTCAGAACACATTTGTTTGGGGGGGACACCTGGATCAAACCATAACACCCTCCAAAAGAGAAAAGAAAAGAAAAGAACATATGCTGATCAGGACATAGAGAAATTAAGATTTTAAATTGTTAAGCACAATTGTTGAGAAGATAAAATAATGTATGTGATGTTGAAAACTATAAGGAGGTTTGTCAAAAAGATAAAAAATAGAGCCAGACATGGTGACATAATAACCATAATATCAGAACTTATGAGGCTAAAGTGACAAGAAAATGAGTTCAAGACTAGCCTGGAATATATAGTAAGACCCTGCCTCAAAAAAAAAAAAAAAAAAAAAAAAAAAAAAAAAAAAAAAAAAAAAAAAAAAGAAAGGAAACAAAACAACAACCAAACAGAATTACTGTACTGTTCAGTAGTATCACTTCTAGGTTTAGATCTAAAATACTACAAAATAAGATTTTAAGGAGACACTGGCCCACTTAGGGTCATTCTAGCACTACAGCCAAAAGGTATAAGTAAACAAAATGCCCACTGATAGATGAATAGTATGGTGTGTACACAAGGAAATCCTCTAAAAGAAGAGAATCCTGTCATATGCCACACCATGGATGAACCTGGAGGAAAGTACACTGAATGGAATAAACCAGTTAGTTACCAAAAAGCAAAAACTTCATCACTCACTCACATGAAATATTCATGTAGTCAAACTCTTAGATGGCCGACTGGCAGTATTGGGGGATTGTGAGGTGATCGAAAAGTAGCTTGTTCAATAGCATCATATTTCAGTTGTGCATAATGGTAAAGCTATCTATCACATAGCAATGTGCACAACTGGAATGATGACTGGTGAGCAAATCTCTTACGTTTCTCCAGCCCCTCAGCCCTGGACACCACAATTGTGCTTTTTGTTTCAAAGAGTACAGGGCACTGTACTGTATTCTTTAAAATAATGATGTCATAAATTTTGCTTTTTTTAAACCACAATAAAATAAAAGCATGAACCCCATGTATCCTTCAGATTCACCTTTCTGACTGAGGCTCAGAAAGGTTAAGTGACTTGCCCAAGGAAACATAAATATTGAAGATGGGGTCAGAAGTTAGGCCGGCCAATTCAAATCCTATGTTCTTAGGAGTTATGCTCTACATTAAGACATATCTGGGTAGGGGAAAACATTCAAATAGCTTTCCAATAACTAATAAGAAAATGAATTGAGAAATATAGTCCATGCTCTGTGTTAGTCAGTGTTTTCTCCCTTGTCAGGCACACACCTGAGACAGCTGTAATTTTCACATCTCTTCTTACATGTTGCTTTGGAAATGTGTGACTCATTTCTCGCCATACAGATGAGGATGAGTGTGAGGCAGTGGGTAGAGTCGGAACCAATGAAATGTGAGCTGATTGACTCAATCTGCCTCTCCATACTCATCACTCTCATCAAGGATTACAAAACAGTGAAATTACAATAGGAACATCTAACTCCTTGAGACAGTATCCAAGCAAGAACTGCTCCAAAGAGCCACTTGACTATATCAGACAGCACAGTGGGAAGGAAACACCTATGCTTGTACTCCTGAGATTGCTGGGATAATTTCTACAACGCATTCTAATCTAGATTGACTAGTCCCTCATGATGGATTCACTCACCATATCCACTGACTTGTTTTCTTGTGATATAACTGAAAGGAGGACAAAGAGCTCTATGGGAGTTTCTTGGTCTTCTGGAGAGGCAAGGGAAGCTTGATTTTACAGGGATTCTATGAAAGATGCAGATATGAAGGATTTGAAGGGAAGGGAGGATGAAGAGGGACGAAGGGACAAAGAACTCCCAAATTAGATGTGCCCAGGGACTCTGGAGGCAAGCAGCCTACCAGGACAAGTCCACAAGACTATTCCTGATTATCAGAATTACATATAATCAAATATACCTCCCAAATTATGTATGCCAAAAAGACAGTCTCCAACTAAAGAAAAAAGTATTCCCTAGGAGAATCATAACCCTTAACAGATGTTCCATTTGCTAATTTAATTTTTACTAACAAGAGAACATTTTTGAAGGCATTGATGAATGCACCAGTTTTGTCCCTTGTTAGTATAATTAGACATCTCAGTTCAACAATGCTCTGGAGGTTGAAATGCGTTCTTCTTCATGATTGCTTCTATTTTTTCTGCCTGAGGTGCAAAAATGTAAATATGAACCAAGAGTCTGTGTCACTTCTGCCTTTTGTATAATCACTGGTTAGAAAATAAAAACAAGAATGTTCTTGTGACTCACTACAGATGCAGTCTGGAATGCATAAAACAGAACACACTGCCATCCAATTTTCCACTATTAACCTACTGTTAAATATAACAAAATCAATAAATACAAAATAAAAAATAGTAACAATTTTCAAATAGTTTTTCTTCTTCAAAGCTCTTTACCATCATGTTATTTCATCATGCAGCATAGGGAGACTCCACAGAGGTGCCCACCTGCCTCTGTCTGATTACTAGGCCCTACTTAACAAGCTGCCTAGCTCTGTGCTCGGAAATCTGGATGTTCTGAAAGAGTGCATCCACCTTTAAAAGCAACAAGAATCTTGTCACTTTTAGAATCATATTCTGTTAAAAGTGATAATAGTTGGAACTGACACACATCCTGTTTTCTGTTATTTCGGTAACTCCCACAAATCAGACTTACACGGGCATCTGGTTCAATTTTCTATTGTTTCTGAGAACCATATCTTTTGACTGTGGCTTGAGTGACATAAATATGAAAATGGGCTTCTTTTCCCTCCACTGACAGTGTCCACATAGGATGTTTAGCATGCTGGAGTGGAAATGGTGTATACTAGGTGACAGAAGCAAACCTCACAAACACCACTGTGAAGTTGGCTGTGTTTTTGTGAGTGGAATGAAATCTAGCGCACCCAGGAGCGCAGAGGCACCATGCTGGGAAGCCAATGATCTAGCTCTCATCTTGACTGCAGGCAGAGAATATCTCATCAGAGTGTAAATTTCATGAGTGTGTTCCTAAATTTGAAGCCCTCAAGGAAAATGGCTTTCATGGCTCAACGGTTTTAAAGGGCTGTTCTTATTTGGCTTTGTAACTAGGAAATTAATAGTTCTTCTAAAAAAATCAGAATCATGCCACAGTTGCCTGTTTCCATGCTGTTGCTGTTAGCACTTCACATCCTCTCCACATACCAGAGCCTCGGACTGCACATTGAGTTCACCATAGGAGACATTTATAACCTGCTATGATGTGCACGATGGTCTGGGATGGGAGGAAATTTGCTCATTCATGGCTGGGTAAAAATTGCTTTTTTGAGGTAATGTGAAATAGAGTAGTTTTCTAATCAACTTTCACTGTTCAAAGTGAATCTTATTTAGCCTGATGTCAGAAGTAGGTTTCCTTAGTCCCAGACAGTATCAGAACCCAAATCACAGAAACTATAAAGGCCTCAGGTTGCCCAGGAATTGGGGAAATGTCAAAACAATTAATTTGTCTTCCTTTTCAATGCATTTTGGATTACATCTGAAGAAGCCGTGTGAAACTTTTGCAAGAAATGTCTCCTTGTGTGTTCATGTGTGCATGTGTGCTGTACATAATTTAAAGCAACTTATTGCTGCATCTGGGAAAAGCAGAAAAATTATAATGATGTAGAAGAATGCAGCTATATTCAATGTTTCCAAATACTTGAGCTTAGAGAAATCATTAGTGATTGTTTCACAGACAGAATATACATACACAAGATGAATGTCATAATAATTTTTCAAAAAGTATTAGAGAAGCTAAGGCACCTCTAGTCATCTCATTTCATTTGGATGATCAAGGAGCTACATGTGAAAACTCCCCATGCTCTGCAGGGAGCATGTGCTATTGGTATGGTGTGATGAGAATAAAACTCAGAGCAGTTCACAGATAGTTAAAATTGGTGGAACTGGGTATACATCACTGCTTATCCTCCACCCCCAACCTTCCAATGCCAAGGAAAATGAACAGAATCTCCTATAAAACGGATTTCAAATTTCCAAAAGTTTGTCAAGTTGGAACATGAAATCATCAAATAAAGCTTTAAATATATTGAATATTCTAAAATAACATCTGCCACCTCATAGTTACCTTCTCTTTGCTGGGATAAAGCACCTAACCAAAAGTAGCTAATAGGAAGAAAGTTTTTTATTTTGACTTATATTCTCCAGGGAAAACATGGCATGAGCAGAGGCTGGACATCACCTCTGCCACAGCAGATGGAAAACAGCAGCAAGAGAGTGAGCAAAGCTCTGGCAAAGAAAAATTGAGCAATAATACCCTTAACCCCCCCACCCCCATAACACACCTTCTCTAGTTAGACTCCACCTCCTAAATCACCACCAGCTGAGGACCAAGAATTCAGAATACCTTAGCTCATGGGGGACACCTTATTCAAACCACTACTACCACTACATTTTTTATTTGCAAGGAGAGGGGGGGAATTGAGAATGCCAGGGCCTCTAGCCACTGCAAACAAACTCCAGGTGCATATGCCACTTAGTACATCTGGCTTTATGTGGGTACTGGGGAATCAAACCCAGGTTGTTAGGCTTTGCAGGCATCTCCCCAGGCAAAACAGTACTTTTTGAAAGTTAGACCTACAGATTTTTTGTACCTTGTTCAGATTTCTTTTTAACCTTTCATTAGTATTTTCGTAGTACTTTGGTTGCACTATCTTACAAGAATTAGAACCTAACTCTGTGAGCCATCCTGTACAGCTCAGTGTGACAAATGGTTCCTGTAAGGAATAAACAGCATGCACTGTGACTCAGTTAAATAGAAAAAATTAATTGGCTCCATTATAAAGTGTGGGTCCATTATAAATAAAATGGTTAAAATATTTATGTACAAGTCTTTTGTAGGGCATGTTTCCATTTCTCTTGTATAGATATTTAGTTGCAATATTACTGGGTGATTAACTTTATAAGAAATCCTCAAATTCTTTTCCAAAATCATGTACTATTTTATGTTTCCAGCATTAATGCACCAAAGTTTCAGGCTTTAAATCTTGTTAACATTCCAATTATAGTTACAATTATTAAAAATAATAAAAATATTAAAAAATATTGTTACAATTATAGCCCAAGGGGACTGTCCAGAAGGATCTACATGTTTAAAATCAAATTTTCCAGTAATCACAACTTCAAAAGTGAATAGTTGAACTCCAGTATTACACTTAACCAAATATTCAAAATAGTGTTTCAAAATGTAAACAGGGTAAAATACACTACACTTCCATAATCTGTTATGTCTGTCTATAACACATTATCAATTTGGACTAGACATATTTCAAGTGTTCAACAAGCACATGTGACCAATGGCTACTGGGCTGGATACCAGAGAGACTTTAGTGACTAGTTATAACTTGTTTTAATTTGCCTTTTCCTGATGATTAATGTGTGTGATTTCTGTGTTTGACTAATGATGTGTGTGGTTTCTGTGTTTGTTGGCCATTGGTATATCTACCATTATGTCTGTCCAATGTCCATCCAAGGCAGATGAATATACAATTATGTAAACTCACGTGATGAAAACATACTTGGCAATTAATGTGAATACATTACAGATTTGTTCAGTAACATGGTGAGTGAAGAAGGCAGGACAAAAGAGATACTATGTTGTGATTCCATTTATATAAAATCTTAGAACAAGCAAAAACTCATCAAGAAAGAAGGTAGATTAGCGGTTTAATAAAGATATGTGATTGCAAAGTTGTGAGGAAAAAGATTTTAGTGATGTAAACACTTGATCTTGATTGAAGTGGAGGTTACATGGTGTGATGGCTAATCTGGACTACCAACTGACTGAGGTCTGGAATCACCTAGGAGACACACATCTGGAAAAAGTTAACTGAGCTGTGACACATTGCAGTGGTGGCCCAGACAGGAAGAGGTCTGAGGAAGAAGCAGTGTCTCCTGCTACTTAGCGTGACTATCACTGCTGTTACGATCCTCTGAGACATCAGACTCGAGCTGATCCTACCTTCCAACGCCGACTGAAGGGACCTTCTAGGCTTCCCTCTTTGGTTTGCATTGCTGAGGCATCCAGCCTTAAGGACAGAGTAGCTGCAGTTCTCAGCCTGTCCACTGTGCACATAGACATTATTGGACTACCAGGCCCCTCGCTTGTAAGCCAAGCTAACAATCATCCTAAGGAGTTTGATACAGTGTCCCTTAACATAACTCGGGAAAGCTAGGCAGAGAGCCCAGTGGTAAATTAAACTCTGCTGAACCTTAATCTAGAAATTCTAGTTGGACCAAACTGAGAAAATTAATTGTTGTGTTTTAAAACACACAGCCAAAACAACAATAAAAAGAGCCTTGGGATTTTGTTATGGCAGTCTGAGTTAATATGTCATAGATTCTATATCGTGTGAAAATATATAATGTGCATACTCCATACTCTGATTTAAATAAGGACTGGTATGTATCCATGTAGAACATGAAGGTTTGGGCTCTAAAATTTTGAATAATTTATACACAAGTTTTCCCTAAAGTAAGGAACATTTACTTTCAACAAACTTTTTAAAAAGGACAACTTAAAAGAATTTTGGTTGGTTAGAAAAACTGATTAAACACAATTACTCAAACTTTCCAGAATAGCTTGAGTGTCACTGTGCCTGTCACACTTCATAGGTCATTCTAGAAGTGCAAACATAATAGAACAAATGACAGCATACTGAATAAATAAGCTGAATAAAAGGAAATTTATGAAAAAAGTGGCCAAAGTTTTCTTGGAAAGTCACAGAGAAGCAATAGGTGAAATTCCCATACTTATTCCATTACAAGGAGGAGTCTGTTTATGAAAGAAGTTTAAACCATCATTTTAAAAATGAATTAAAGTGTAGCCACAAAGTTGGAGAACCATAGGAGAATCAGAGGGAAACCGATGAAGCCCTCGTAAGAGAGAATGTGCATTTTAGAGAGGGTAGTGGATCAAGACCTGTACAGTATTGTGTTACACAATGATTACATGGGATGATTTTGGGTTAAGACTGCTTGGGTTTGAACTCATGCTTTGTAAATTAACAATAAAATTAAATAACTTCAATTCACTTATTTCTAAGACTCTGAATATTGCTAAAATGGGAAAAGTAGCTATTAATCTTATACATTCACAGGCACAATTATGTAGCATAATACATGCTAAACATTACACCCAGTACCTGTAACATGCCAGCTCTATGCATCATGTATTACTGCTTTTACCAAAATGACACGTATAAATATAACACCAAACTGTCAGAAAGTGAGTACTTTCAAATAGATCCGTGTCAGGGGAAATGCCGTATTAACGTTCTCATGGTTGCCTGTGAAGGCCCTGTGCAGACTGAGCTGCCTGAGACACAGCCTTTCCTGTGGCTCAGTTGTTCTCCATCACTCATCCAGGGAGTCTGTTTTGGGAGCTGTAGTTGCTTTCCCAGTCTCCAGCTACTAGAGGCTTCCCTTCGATGCATTTCCTATTTTACCTACTTGCAGCTTTTCTCCATTTCAGGCCACTGTATCACAACTGCCAGCATGTCTTCCTATCACAGAGTCATACATTTATTGAGCTTGTCAGATGCTTGTGATAAAAATACGGCTCAAGGGCAAATACACAGTGCCATTCTCACAAAGGAAGCTGTAGGTTGGCATTCACTTACAAGCCTCCCAAAGTTCTGCCTCTCATTTTAAGCAACTCTGCCTTCAATAATCAAACAAAGACATCTGCCAGAAACATTTGGCTCTGCAAACAGCAAGTAGATTCATTGCTCTGCTGTAGTTGGCAAAAGACAGTCTAGAAATTCGAAGTAGGGAAGATAAAATGGCTAGTTATTGAGACCTTGTGTATAGATAAGAGTCAGAGGGGTTTTGGAAAATTTCTAAGCCAAAGAAAGCGTATACAGAAATTGTTCTTGAAATACCTGGAAAAAGTGTGTGAAGAGTCCAGCACCCGAGTCCTAAGTAAATATTTTATAAATTTTACAAAGTCATGGTGCTACCTCTGCCATACAGAAAGCTGCTATCATTATTTCTCAGGAAATCTAGAGTATTGTGATCTGCTAATGAAATCAGAAAACGGTGTTTCATCCTGTAGCTGTGGCTGGTTTTTAAGTCCTGTCATGTGCAAGGCATTCCCTATTCATTTTTGAACTATGTTCTTTTTCTATATATCTATTACTAAAATTTTTATGAGACCCTTGAGTGTCACAGCCAAGATTAATAAGAAGAGTCAGAGTTTCCTTTAGGTCATCTACTGTGTTAACACATGGTCACAGATAAAAGAAAAATCTTGTCCATGTTTTCGGGTGTCACTGAGGATTTTCCCCCCTTTCAAGCCATTGAAAAGGCCTGCCTTCAAAGTCAAGGTTGAACTGTACTAAACAAACATACAAATTCCAAACACGAGCTCCTATTTCAAGGATTTATTGAGAACATTCTTGCAAATTAGATTTTACAATTTAACATTTTACAAATTAGAAATTTCATTGGCTACTACACGAATTGCAAACTTTTCTAAACATTCCAGAGGTCCTTCATTTCTTCGGAGTTTTCTGTTCCATGCTGAGCTCTGGAGATATATTTTTCCTTTCAGCTTCATTCTCATCTTCCTGCAAAATAAATTTCAGAAAACATTAAATTATAAACTTTAGGAAAGCTTTCCAACAATACTTAACTTGTTTTCAATGTATTTAATCTGTAAGACAATATGCTATTCTGACTCAAGGAACCTGAAAGAAAATACTATAAACATACAGGGTAAAATTATAAACATTTAACTGTTTCATGCTGATTTCCACTACATGGTGACTGATTTTTTTCTGTATGGTTTTAAAAGCAGCATTTGTTTTATCATGTTCTAAGAATTACTTTTTAAAGCACCTGCTACTGAATTCTTACTTCATTCTTTGATATACAACAATAAATTTAACTTGAAGACACTTTATGTGCTCCAGCATGGCATTCTGGTCCCATTTAGCATACTTTCTTGACAGACCTGTCAATTTTCCAATTACTTGTACCACCATATGTTATCTGAAGCTCAGTCAGGTCTAAAATGGGAAACATGGGCATGTCAGGCTGTGGAATGCTTACAACCTTCTACAGTTACGATTCTAAGTGGTGGCCTCATAATTCACATCAGGTTCCTGTGGAACATGGTGAATAAATGAAGTGACATCATAATGTCTGCTACCATAGCAATGAAATGTATCTTGTGCTTAATATTAAATGGTGACCTTCAGAGTATAAATAATGTGTCTAGACAACTACTTCATCTTACAATTTGTAACCTATCTCGTTATACCTGTGCCTTCAACAATGCCCAAGTACAGGCCTGCTTTCCTGTTACTTTTGATTTATCACATCTGATCCTTATTTCTCTAAACCAAAATAAAAGGCATGTTCTCACTCTATTGGGTTGTAAAAGCACAAGTATCACTTTCTTAGGTATATTAAATGGCAGTAATCATGCTGGTATCACCAAGCATATTACCTTGTACCTCTGTATTTTACAAAACCAAATTTAACTGAATAGAACTTTTGAGTTCTGTTTAGAGAATTGCCTTTATTAAGCCACTGCAAATCAAAACACATGTCATTGCTTGTGTTGAAAAAGCACAACCCTGCCTATAATCAGTCTGGTGCAGGCTTTATTTGTAGGCTTTGTCTCTCTAAACTGAACAGTGCTTGTAAATCACAAGGCTTTAATATCAGGAAACTATTATCAATATTACTAACAAACCCAAGTCACAGTAGATACATGAGACATCAGTGATAAGAGTTTTGAATAGCCTTTAGGCAATGTAACTTTATGTATTTTCCCAAGTACAACCCCATTGTATGTCATTAGGCTTTTTCTCCAGTTTATCTCTAGTGATTAGAGATATTGTTAAATTCAGGCTGACTCCTGAAAAAGTAATAGGTAGACAGCCTCTCACTTTAGACAAGAGCTCCTAAAATTGCATTTTACTTATACCCTACATAAAAATCAGATTCTATTCTTCACTTTCCATTGCCTTCTTCAGGTGAGATATTGCCAGTGTAAAATCTGCAGGTAAAGTGGCAAAAAAAAAGATGTAGCAATAAATTAAGATGTTTCTCAAGGAAAGACTTGTCTACCTTCAACAGGGTACAATGTAGTATATAGCTAGAGTCCAATTAATATGTTCTGGATTGTATGAACAGTAGAGTAAGAGCTGACCATCAGAGAGGACTGTGTGAACCAAAATGCACTTAACAAGGAACAGTGTCACTCCTTATTCAGGACACTTCCAGCGATCCTGACTCACCACAGCACTATGGAAATGTGTGTGCCAACCAATCTAAATTATAAATGTATGTCCTTTAAAGTGTAGGGGACAAATGAAGCTTTTACCACGTAACAGTCTACCAAGGTTGTACACAATATGACTTAGTTTAACAGACCTTATTAACAAAAGTTTTCTGTAGCAACCTTCCATGCAGAAGTGCGCCGGAATACTAGAAAGAACCCATATCCACTTTCATATTTGACTCTAACTACAAGCTAAGGGTCACACTGCTAAATGAAACAAAACTAGCAACTCCATTAATTTAGACACGGTTTATTCGATAGGTAAGATACATGAAAACATTCAGGAAGTTAATATTTGTAATACAATGACAGTCTTGGGTGAAATTTTCCTGGTAAGTATGGTGTACAAATGTAACTCTCTTGGAACATTGCCTCTTCTAAGGACAGACCTGCAAAAGTTCTATACCTTTACGCTGAGAACTTCTCCTAAAATATTTTACCTTTCTATGCTTTTACGTCACTCTTACAAAGTGCCAAGCTACTTGTTCTTTTATATAGGTTTAGCTGTGACTCAGATGTAGCAAAGGATCGTGGAGGGGTTAAAAGACAATCACGTCTAACTTCAAGAAAACACTGAAATTGATCCGGTAAAGCTCCAGGGGAGATAATTTTTGGTACTATGCTAATTTGTATGTTTAACACTGCAGGTCAATTCTTATTAGAACTTTAAATGCAGTTCAAGATTAATGAATCATTAAGTAGTTCGGACAACTAATTTTATACCATTGACAAAGGCTGTAAAATAAAACTGCAGAGAAAGGAATGTTTTACACCAAAGCATTTCTTTACCACTGGATTCTAAAGGCAAACAAAAATCTCTTCTGATAGATGGCAAGACTTTTTTTACTCTTTGCTCAGATGAGACATCTGCTTGTTTCCCAATGAAAGAAGATTGTTGCTATACGGATCATTTTCTTGGTGACAGTCCTGACAAGTCCTGACAAGGAAGTCTTCTGAAGCAACTAGCAAGAAAACATACCCTTTGAGAGTATAAGAAAACAGAGAGGTGTGGCTCTTAACATTAACCCAAACTCAAGAAAATATATTGATTTCAACAACTTTGGAAATCTATTAGATGTGGAATTTCAAAAATGTACACCCATCGTTAATTTCTTCTTTCTCCCCCCCCCCTCTCTTTTTTTCCTAGGTAGGGTCTCACTCTAGCTCAGGCTGACCTGGAATTCACTATGTAGTCTCATGTGGTCTTGAACTCACAGCGATCCTCCTACCTCTGCCTCCCAAGTGCTGGGATTAAAGTTGTGTGCCAGCACATCCAGGGTTGTGTTGTCTGTTTGGTTGGTTGGGTGGGTTTTTTTACATGAACAGGATGACAGTAAGAATAGTCATTTCTAGTCACAGAGAAAGACTGTAATAGCGGTTTAATGCTCCAGGTGGCACTATAAGACTAAGAGTTACTCAGAGAAATAAGCAAACCTAAGGTTACGTTTATCAATGGTAAATCTGTCTTACCACTGCATAACACATGTAAGCTTTTGTTAAAAGATCATTCAGCTTGTATCATCAAACTGGGATTGCAGAATCCCTCTATTTCTTCTTATTTACAATTTTGTTCTCCTAAAAGTTCAAAGAATTAATGTCCATTAATAAAGATTACCTAGTCATCTTTTCTTTCCTTCTATGAAGAAACCAACTACAAGCAATGGCCAATTACTTAGCAACTGGAGAGGTTTAGTCTTGTTGTAGTTTTGTTTTGGTTCAGGTAGTATGCACACTCAAACAAAGATAACACTATGTTTAATGTGTATATAATGGTAAGATTATAAAATGGGATATGTGTTCCTTGTTCTTTTTTTATGTAGGCTATAGTTGAAAAACCTGGTAAATAACACCCTAACCAAGTGATCAGGGTTAATATCCCCAGCAGTCCATATTACCACCACCACCTGTACCATGCACTAAAAAGTTAATCATGATAAACAGCTATTTTTCCTATATAAGATAACTGAACAGTAGTCACCCAAAGGGTCAAGGTCATGAATGACCAAATGCAGAAGAGACTAAGTTAACAAGTCAACTTAATGTAGTGCAGAAACCTGGACCTTAAACAAGCTAATCAATGGGAAAATGGTAAAACTTGAATACGGTCCCTAAAGCAGTGAGTAGAATTCAGTGTGAATTTCCTGGGTCTAGTAACTTTTGAATGGTTATACAGGGTATTAAAGGGACAAAAAAGAACTGCATGAAGGGCACTGAGAATTCTTTGTACAGTGTTTGAACTTTTCTGTAAATTTAAATTTACTTCAAAATAAAAACACAAAAAGGCTACTTAATGAAAGTATTCTAAATCCCAATTAAGACTTTACAAGGATAAAAACTCAATTTACCTATAGTCCTACAATGAAATAAACAGCTAAAATAAATTGTTCCCTTCTCATCCTTGCAATAAAATTCCTTTCTTAAGGACCTAAAATGCTAAGTGATATAGACTTTTAAAAATATATATTCTTGCATTTCTGTATTTTCTTAAATTTCCACAAATGGGAAACATATTATCTTGCATCAAATTCCTTTACAACCTGGTGATACAAACCAGTTCCAAAAGTAAGTGCTAATAACATGAATCTGTTTACAAACGGAATCCGTCAGTGGCTCTTGTTTATCAATCATGCTCTTCAGAGAGAATATTCGTGGTGTAGCAATGGGTAAAGAGGTGCCATAACCAAGCATGAGATTAAGATATTTTTCAAAACTAACTATTGGAAACTGTAAAATATAACATCCCCTTTCTAATCCAAGAAAGAACACTTATCGAAATTTAATTAAAATTAGCACTCTAGATTATCTATGTATTTTAATGGTGGTCCCTTTGAAAACACAAGCTGTGTAACTTAAGGAAAATATACAGACTTTATTCTAACTGTTGGTAGTCATAGAGAATACATGAAGAAAGTAATACACACTGTTTTAACTTATGCTCAAAATAACCTTTTATTCATTTAAAACACTCATCAGTTGTAGCTCAACAGTACTTAAGATTGTGATTTAATACAGGAAATGTGCTAGTACTGCACAACGAGGAAAATTTATCTTAATAAATGGAAAAATACTGATGATAATGAAAATGTTTAAGGCAAAATGAGCACACTGCACGCTTCAGACTAAAATTAATTAGAGTTTTTAACATTTTACAATTCCACCATAATTCTTTAAATGGTGCATTTACTTCATAGTAATAAACACTTGGCTCATTAAGTAAAGTGCAAAATGTGTGTGATGTGCTACATTTAACAACCTTTGGCCCCTTTTCCTGTACTTCTGCATTCAGTTTTCCAACGCACTGAATAAGCAATCGAGGCACACAATTAAATTTCCTGACTTTGCATATTTGAGATTCTTATTTCATTTAATACAAAAGGCAATTAATCTACCATTTTACAATTGAATTCCAACTTTAGTGGGCCGTGGTAGATACTGAAATGAACTTACAAGAAATGCTTAATTAAATTTACTGTAAAAAGTTTATGATTTTTTCCGTATCACAGAAGTTGCATGTTCAATTAAAAATTCAAGGAATATATTGTAAAGTTAAAGTAAATCTGGATATTCCTAGTAACTGGTTAAGTAGGATGGAGTGCTGGGGTGTAGCTCAGTGGCCCAGTGCTTGACCCCCATGTTGGGGGCCTCTGGGTTCCAGCACCTCAGAAAACAAAAAACAATGGTATTATTTTACATCTGTTTTCAACTTACTCAAACAAAAGGCAGTTTAAGCAATCTTCTTTTATTTAATATCACAACAGTGTAAGTCCATTCGAGAAGGTGCTGATTCCGTGGTGGCCCCTCTCATTATCCTGATTACTGTCGCTGCTAATTTCATGGCTGGCAAATAAGTGTTTGGTTATTGAGTCATTTCTAGTCAGGCTAAATACATGTCTCTTAAAATTTAAATGCACCAATTGGTGATTGATAGCCAGCCTGAAATTTTTCTGGCTTGGAACTCTAATTTCAGCAACAACATAGCCTACCTTGAAAATGTTTAGACATTATTTTTTTATCTTGATTTCATAAAGCTTTTTAAGCTTCTATAAATTTAAATCTGTATGAATATTTAGGACAAAAAAATCAACATAACTTTAAAATTGTCATCTTTAAGTATCTAAAGGAAAAGTGAAATTTGTACGAATCATTAAAATATTAACATGCTTTTTGAAATGTTACATTTAGTGAATGAACAGTAATTTATGTAATTTTTTTATTTTTAAATCAGTATGTTTTAAAGAACTTCTTTAAATACCATATTTAAAAAAATCTCACTGTAACTAGTGCTTGGGAACCTGAGACGGGAAAATTAGTGCAAGTTCAATACCAGGCTGGGTTATGCAGTAAGAGACTATCTCAAAAAATGTGTACTATATTCTAACATCGAATAAGCTTTTAATGAATATATGCTGGACATGAACTGACTTGCTAAGGTCAGTGGTATATTCATTAGACCAATGGGGCATGTGTGTGGAAGCAGAGGACAATCTTGGGTGTTGGTCCTTGCCTTCCACTTTGTCTGAGAGGGGCTCTCATTGTTCACCTGCAGTAGCCAGGCCCACTGGCCCAGGAGAGCCCAGGGATTCTTCTGTCTCCACCTCCCTCCCGTCTCACTATACAGACTCTCATGTTACCACATCCTGCTCTATGAAAATCACTGCCATGTGTTTGGAATTCCTGTAGTGTAAGAACCATTCAAACATGACTCACAACTGGATTATGACAAGCTGTAGTACCATCAGGCATTACTTTCTCCATTTACTTTCTTTGGGGATCAAATACTCTTATTAATATTGACATTTTACTTCAGTACCTTTAATTGTATGTTTCAAAATGACGTTTAGAAGAAAATAGGTGCTTTTGATTAACAACCAAAAATTCTCCACAAAAGCATTATTTGATCTACAAATGAAGATGTACTTAAAATGTAAAAGAAATGAAAATGTTAGGCAATCAACACATGATGGCAGCTTTCCTTTTTGCTGTTATTGTTAGCCTGTTGGCAGGCTTGATCAGATTGATTAAATGATTTCTTCATTTTAGAAGAGTCAGCAATACATTTTGACTCTTTTTTGGTATGTGGTTGGTGTATGCACTTTGGTGTGTATGTGGGTACATGTTGAGTGTGCTCCTGTGTAGAACACCCTTGAGTGTTGTTTCTTGGTATGTCCTCCTCCTCTCATTGGCCTGGAGCTGACCAACTGGGTTACACTGGATAGCTAGTAAGGAGATCCAGGGATCCCATCCACCTGTCTCTGTCTCCCTGGCAATGGAATTACAGATAAATGCCACCATGACCAGCAATTTTTTGTGGGTACTGGTGACTGAACTCAGAACCGCATACTGGAAGGACAAGTAGTTCACTTAACTGAGCTAACTCCCCAGCCCAAAATGATACTAACTCTAGAAGTGACTTTTACTTCCAGAATCCTTGTTCTCTTTCTCCCACAAAAACTAATTTAGCAGACGGGTGATGACAAATATCAACTCAATGCCTTCCTCCTTGAGGACCTCAAGCTCCACTGTGGCAGACAGCATGAAAACAATTATACTGCAATAAAGAGGGGATATAATAAAATAGAGAAGATATACAATGAGACACGAAAATTAAACTGTGACATCGTATAAGGAAAGTTTTTAAAAATGATTAATGTTTAATGGGGTTGATTAATATATCTTCAAAATAAATTCTCAATATAACCTAAGTTGTTCATTTATTATGCAAAATTCAATGTCAAGAGCTAGAGCTTACAGAAATAAACTTGCTAGAAACTGAATTTTTAAAATTTTAATCCCATGTGATCAGACTAAATTATCTCAAGTATACTTATTTCAAGTTCGGTGCAATTTTCCCCAGAGTGAACCCATTAATCTTCATTGTTTGATTGGAAATTAATAGCTCATTAAATGTCCAAGGAACATATTTCCTTTGGCACATTAATTTTTCATGAATAAACAATGAGAGATACTGAATAAGAAAAGTTAAAATATTAATTTAACCATTCCATGCAAAAATTATCCCATACCGTGATACTTCTTGTCAGTGTCAAAAACATTAGCTGCATTATCATCTCTTGAATTTACAGATTACATCTTTGGTACTGATTTGCTTCTTTTAAATTTTTATTTAATTTTATGTATGTGTATGTGTCTGTACACACACACACACACACACACACACATACACACACACACACATATGCATCCTGTGTGAGTGTGGGCCAAGGTGGAGGTCACAGGACAACTGTCAGGTTTATTCCCAACACAACCTCATTTGAGACAAGGTTTCTCTGGATCTCTTTCCTCAGTTGGGCTTTTTGCTGCCTTCACTAAGAGCTTCTGTCTACACCGCACATGTTGCCTTCAGAGTGCCAGGATTAACTCACTGGCTTCTGGATTTTTACATGCAGTCAGTGGACTGAACTTCTGGGTACTCAGGCTTAAGTGTCAAGTCCTTTTTCCACTGAGCCATCTCCCCAGTCCCTAATTTTGCTTAAAAAAAAAAACGATTAAATGTTTCAAACTGTTTCCTTTAAATTGTTACCATAATGAAGCCCATCTACTGCAATGTACTTAAACCACTGGCAAATTCTTACCACTTGGCAAGCTTCAAATTACTCATAAAGCTTGTGTGACAATGCATCATTTAACCAATGGTTTCTTTAAGCATCTACTAATTCTGTTAGTATAAAGAACTTCCCAACATTTCATGATCTAGACTATAAAACTATTAGGGAAATGTTATTTCATACAATGAAATTTTCAAATATCATCTGAAAAAAACTATCCAGCCAATACACCTATTCAGTCTTCCCTGAATATCAATATGTGTTGGCACTGTTCCAGATTTAAAAAAAATAACTGCCACAAGAACACTTGTGATAAGTGACACACAGTTCATCCACATAAGCCTTGCAACCTTTGAAACAACTAATTACTGACTCACTGAAATTACAATGTACTCCATGTTAGAAAAATCAATGATGAAGAGACTTTTAGAAGATGTAGGGAAGTTCCCCATTATCAAAGTATGATCATACACACACACACACACACACACACACACACACACACACACAAAACCTCAAAGACATAAAGGAGGTGGTCAGGAAAGAACAGTTGAGTAGAGGGAACTGTAAGGATGAGTGAGCCAATACAGATGCTGGTGAGAATGCAGTCACAATGAAAATCAATATGCATCTTCTTCAAAAAACCTTAATTACTATATGACCCAGCTACATCACTCCAGAATATATAACTAAAAGACTCCAGTAAACATAACACAGAGATTCTTGCATATCTGTTTATTGGAGCACTGCTCACGATAGCCAAGTTACAAATCAGCCTAGGTACCCATCATATGAATAACAGAAATGGCAATACACATGTGGTTGTTTGATCCAAGTGTCCCCCATAAACCTATGTGTTCTGAATGCTTGATTCACAGCTGATGCAGTTTGGGTTTTTGAACCTTGCTGGAGGTGTGTTGTTGGGGGTGGGCTTATGGGGGTTCTAGCCAACTTCCCCTTGCCAAAGTTTGGCACATTCTTTCCTGTTGTTGTCCACCTAATGTTGGCCTGGAGATGATGTCCAGACTCTTCTCATGATGTCATTTCCCCTGCCATCATGGAGCTTCCCCTGTAGTCTGTCAGCCAAAATAAGCCCTTTCCTCCATAAACTGCTTTTGGTTGGGTTCTTTGTGCCAGCAACAAGAAATACTATATGCTTGCTCTCATTTGGGGCTACTATATTTTATACAGATGTAGATATATACAAGTAAAATCATATATATACACATATCATGGTAAAGATGAAAGGGGATGGGAAGAATATGCAACTCACAGTACATTATATACTGATACAAAAATGTTCCTATAGAACAGTCTCATTGAAAAAAGACTATATACCAGTGAAAAATGAAAAAACTGACAGACATAAATGATATACCCAAATTCTTTATGTGATTATAATCAGGAAGCATATAATACTTTGTGTTCTTTCACTCTTTTCTTATAAACATTTCTATTTTGGAAGAAAAGAGAAAATGGAGGGATATTCAGAAAATATGGAGGATGCTCATCTACTCAGAAAATAGCAGATAAGGAGATGAATATAAGCACAGAACCTCTGAAAGAATGAGAGCTATGACAATAGGAATAGTCCCATGCAATGCTAGAAGGTGTTACATGAGTTACAAGAGGAAATTGGCCAATGATATTCAGACAAAGCATAGGTCACTGATGGTATACAATACTGACCGATATTATGAGAATGCTGAGGACACTGCTACATAAAACCTTTGAAGAAGTGTTAAGATGAGCAAGAGAACTACCTCCACACCAAGTCAGATAACCTATGAAAGGGTAAAGGAGACAGACACTGAGGATATCCAACACAGTCCAAAGCAGAAATCCAGATTCTTAAGGCCACAGAAGTAAAAGCAGACTTACAACTCACCCACCATGACTCAGGGAACGGAGGAGAAGAGGGGGCAGAAAGATTGTAAGAGCCATGGTGGAGGAGAATTTCCAGACAAATTGCCCCCCTCAACAACAACACACACAAGAAAAACTGGCTACTTCTTATATAATTCATAACCCCCTATCTCATGGTCTGTTCTGGGAAATGGGGGTATCATCACAAATCCTGCTCATAAAATGTATCTGATTATTAACAATAAAAAAAGTTTTTTTTTTAAAGATGAACTACCACTTACTTGGCTATTCACCTTCATCCATAAGGGTCTACTATTTCCTCTTGCTAAATTTTAAATTTGTAGTTATGTATATAGGTTTAACCATATTGAAGATAATAAAATCAAGTAAAAGGAAAAAAAGAAGAGACTATAAAGTTTTCATATTGAAATAAAATAGAAATTGCTTTCCAAAAAATTAAACAGTAAGAGTCTACTTGAAGCAACAAGGATATTTCCCATATAATATTCTTTTTTATATATTTTTATCTGCAAGCAGAGAGATAGAAGAAAGAGAGAGCGAGAAGAGAGAAAGAAGAGAGAAAGAGAGAGAATGGGGCCTGGGCCTCTGTTCAATGCAAACAAACTTCAGATGCATGTGCCACTGCACATCTAGCTTGATGTGGGTACTGAGGAGTCAAATCCGGGTCGTAAAGCTTTGCAGGCAAGTGCCTTAACTGCTGAGCCATCTCTCCAGCCCCCCCCCATATAATATTCTTGAGGTGGAAGTTTAAATATAGTATTAGATCATAATAAAATTATTTCAAGTTGCATGTCAAAACATGCAAATATATTATCGGGACTCTTACATTGTGACTATGAAGTATTAGACAGTCATAAACAGAATGTTTATGTCTAATAAAATATTAATATAATTAAAATAGTGTTTAATGAAAGGCCTAATTTCAATATATCCAAGAGTTTAATTGCTATTATTTTAAAAACTAGTCCAGCTGGCCCCCTTAATCCCAGCACTCAGGAGGCAATATAGGTGGATCACTGTGAGTTTGAGGCCACCCTGAGACAAATAGGTCAGCCTGGGCTAGCTTGCCTGTTAGACCTAATGTCCCTGGTTCCATTCCCCAGGATCCACATAAAGCCAGATGTGGCACATGCATCTAGAGTTTTATAGTGGCTAGAGGCATGCTATTCTCTCTCTCTCTCTTTCTCTCTCTCTCTCTCTCCCCTCTGCTTGCAAATAAATAAACAGATATTAAATATATATCCAAAATATCTGCTGGGACCTACTCAGTCAGGTTACTTTGTTTAAAGTTCTTCCATAGCTGTTATCTGCATATATTCAGTCGAGATCAAAAGGACAAAGATATATTCTGACAGGATACTATGCTATTCCCAGACACCATACTACACCTGGCCATTCACTTATAAAATGCTCAGAGAACATTTGTTAAATGAAGGCAAGAAAAGATGCTAGAAAAACATCAATGCATGAGTAGTAGCTGTCCTTGTCTTTTGTGTTGCTGTAACAGAAGGCCATAGACTGGGTAATTTACATAGAGATGGGATTTCTTTCTTTTAGTTCTGGAGGCTAGCAAGTCAACTGTCAAGTTCTTATCTGGGGTGAGCACCCTGTGTCAACTCACAGCACATGGTGGAAGGAAAAGAAAGAGAGACCAGGAGAGCAAAGTGTCCGAACACTTTTTCAACAAGGCCCCTCTCACTAAAGCCCACCCTTACAGTGTAAATGTGAATCCATTGACAGGGGCAGAATCTTCAGACTGAGTGGCCTCTGGGTTTCCACTTCCCAACACTGCTGCACTGGGATTAAGTTTCCTGCAGGCACATGAACTTTCAGAAAGAGTCAAGCACACTACTTCAGATCTTAATGTATCCTGCCATTTAATTCCTTATTAAATAAATTTAAAAAACAACATGAAAATAGCTAAATTAATGTTACTGGTTATTTTTAGAAAACATGCTAAATTGCACACATTTATTGGTAAGTTACTATAGCAGACCATCTTCAAAAATTATCTATGAATGTATTTTAGTACTCAGATCACAATTGAACAGAATTTTATTTTCAGAAGATGCAGTATGAAGCCAAAGTCAAGGAATGTTAATATAGACTTCAAAACTCAAGGTGAACATTCCTGACACAGCTGAAACTTTGTATTTCTACATATTTAAGAAATGTGGGTTAAGCAGTATATAACATATTCCTATCCTGTATTAATGTTAAAATTCCCAACAACAGTCCAAGTACTAGCAAACTACAGGGACACAATTTTTGTGTGAAGATGAAAAAATCTGTGTATTTTTTGAACGTTATATAAATGATGAACTTGTAAACCAATTAGTCAATATGCATTAAATCAATTGTGTTAGTACTTTGTGTTCAATAGGATAATCTGTTTTTGAGATGTGAAAGTACAAAACTATGAACTATCACCACCAGAACGGTGTCCTGGCTCTGTTACTTTACTATATGGAAGGTATATTGTCAAGATGGCAAATGCTGTGCTATCTTGGTTAAAGCTGGTAAAATAATTTAGGTGGTTTTCTTTCCTCAGTATCAGTGTAAGGCCTTTCTTTTCAAGCAATGAATTATAGCTGATACCTTAAACCTATTCTATCTGTATCTTTTAGTCCAGAAAGATGAGAGTGCATAAATATTTATTCTATATAAAGAGAACAGACACAAGATGCAGATAAAAATGATCCATCTTGGAACTGTGAATAATTGCCATGTGTGCTGTACCACTCTAAGAACAGAAAAGGTCATCAAGTATTTTCACTGGCTTTAAACTTCAAGGTGGCTGAGGTTACTGAGAAAATAAAAAATATGCATTTGATATGCTTTTTTTATTAAAAACAAATTTTATGCTGCCTACAGCACACTTTTTGGAAAAATTAGTACTACAGCATCAAAACAAAAAAACCCTGAAAAAAATCACTCATTTAATTATTCGTCAAACTTTGTCATTTGTGACAATATTTTATTTTATTTTTTTTATTTTTATTTTTTTTTATTTCAAAGCCTGAGAACATTTAATCAAAATGGTACTGCAATTTCTTATAATATGCAAACAATATAGTTTTTATTTATTTTTGTTTTGCTTTTGTGAGGCAGGGTCTCACTCTAGGCTTAGCTGACCTTGAACTCATAGCAATCCTTCCAAGTGCTGAGACCAAAGGTGCGTGCCATCACACCAGGCATGATAAGAGTTTTAAAAATTAAGACAACTAACCCATAAAGAACATACCATGATTTCCAAAAGCAAAGTTTAACAAAATGTAAAGAAACATCAGTGAACTTTCACACACTTAATGGGAACATAATGAGCATTAAGCTATTCAGACTCAACAAGCACAGATCAGTTTTTATACTTTCCATGCTTGTTTCTGACTTTGTTCTATAAAGCCACTGATAATTGAACTTTTTTTCAAGTATGAAATTTCTAACATTGAAACATTTATTTTCAGGGCATGGTTTAGAATGCTTGCCTAATATTCACATGGCCCTGGACCATCCTCAGAACACCACATAAAAACAGTCACATATACCACATACACATGTCGGTACAATTTCCTCCGACAGATTTCAATGTCTACCCTCCTGCTCTGCTTCCTCCTCAGCAAACCTCTACTACACTGTGAGCACTGATGCACTGGACTGTTGGGTGGGAACACAAAGCTATCTGCAAACTAGTTTCCTAACTGTCCACAAGTCCCACTTTCTGCCAATATAAACAAAAGGACTCAAGCAGCCAAGTTAGAGGAAAATCCAAGTTACAAAATTGAATAAAAATCTACCTTTCTCAAGCTACAAGTACTCTTTGGACTGGCATTAGAATATATTTAGCTATGAATACAAGGCTACACAGGCTTAGATGTTGCTTTGGAACACAGGACCACAATTTTAAAAAATCTATTTCATTGGTGAATAAGTAGTTTTCCTATGGGGGAAAAGAATTTTGTTTAAGAAGAAAGTGGTAAAAACAAATTAATGGCTATGTGTTCATTTACATCCTGAAGAAGCCAGTCTGCAGATGAAGTTTGCAGTTTTGTTTTTTTGGAAGTGCAAAGCAGAAATGCACTCAACCACGTGGCATCCACAGTGCTGGGACTGAATGGCATCATCAGACACCATCTCTGAGGTGCACACTGCAGGCTGTTCCAAGTGGGAGAAGGGAGACAATCACTTAAAGGAAAAGAGCCAAGGTCAAGGAGAATGCTAAATGACAAGAATACTATAAAAACCCAACACAAAAACAAGATTGTCTACTGCCTTAAAAAATCTGACAGGAAGAGTCTAGGCTACCTCAGATTGAAGCAGCTCTCTAAACAAACACTAGGAAGAATGACCTCACAAGGGCAGCAAGCGAAACACCTTTCACATCTCGATGGCTGTAATAATAATGCTCAAAACATCAAATCAGTCTTAGGCTTATAGTAAATTTGTTTGATGCATTTACTTTTAAGGCCCTCTCTGTTTAGCAGCAGACACTCGTATTTTACCATTACAGTTCTCATTTCTTTTACTTGTTAGACACCCAAACTACTTATATCTTAATTTCGTAAGACAATCAACATCTTTCTTGGGTTCATTTTAATGAACATATAACAAAAAGAAACTTGATTTTTAAATGAGTCTTAGCATGATGTATTTAACAGTTGAAGACAGAGAAACTTGTACTGTTTAAACTAAATCACAGCTATGGGGAAATGCTTGACTTTTAAAATACAACCAAGATTTGACCATACTTATGAACAGCAAAAAATTAGAAAACAGTAAAAGAATAAATAAGGTAGTTTTTCCTTCAATGGCCATTCACAATTTGGCCTTTAGAAACTTGGAAGAAATTATCATCTTTGAGTTTCAAATGCTCTGGTAAGTCCAGTCGTTTCTTAGCTTCTTCAATGTCACCTTGAATTGCTGAAATGAGTAACTCTAACGAATCAAAGTTCTTCTCTGGTCTGAGGTAGCCAACAATGGCCACATTGAGAATTTCCCTATAGAAATCTTCTTTGAAACTATGGATGATGTGAGTTTCCATGGACTTTTTAACATTCTTGTAGTATGGGTTCCATCCGATGCTCACCACCATCTTGTGGACATCTCCACTTCCAACAATGGCCCAACCATAATAAATGCCAGTGTGTCCACTACTTGTTCCGGAAAATTTGCCGTGGGGATGCCCAGCTGCTTGGAGCCGCGGCTGAAGCCCCGCACCACCGGGCCCCGGCAGAAGTATGGCAGGCTCCTCATGTCGCTGTCCGCCCGGGGACGCGGCCTGCTGCCTGGGAACACGCTCCAGAGCGCAGCGGTGCGACTCCTGAGGAGCTGCCTGAAACTGCCTGTGACAATATTTTAAATTGTGAAGGTAAGTGATCCCACGATCTGATGACTTGAGTAAGACACACTAGTAGTTTGTGCATTGTCCTTTCTATAAGCAGCATTTTACCTTTTGGCAGAAAGCTCAGTAAGGCAAGAGAGTAAGAATAAAAATGTGGATGTGATTGTAAACACATGTATAAAAACTATCCATCAAACTTTTTAAAATGCTAATTCCACTTAAACAGGTCAGAGCAGATCTAAATTCACTGTGACTGATGCCCTTGCCAAGACCAGAAGAGAGGCATCCTGAGGACAACAGCTGCTGACACACATGCCTTAGAGGCCTCAGAGCTTCAAAGAATAAACTTCTGTTGTTTAATAAAAAAAATCTAGATCAAATAATTTGATTACCTTGTTGTTGCTGGGGAAAAAAAAAGAACTAAACGCAGCTTATGAGAGGAAAGGATTTATTTCATGTTTACAGTTTTGAGGGGAAGCTTCACTATGGTGGAGGAGCCTGGCTCACCATACTACACACCCACAGCAGAGGGACAGAACAGCCAGCATAAGCTGGGTCTGAACACACAGGGCTGCACTCATGATTTGCCATTATGACACACCTCCTCTAGCATGGCTCCGCCTGATGGGGATTAAGTAGGAAGCTTAATCAAAATACCTGGGGGGCTGGACAGTTCCCACGGAAAGCCAGATGCACAAAGTGGTGCATGTGTATGAAGTCCATTTGCAACATCTAGAGGCCCTGGTATGCCCAGTTTGTCTCTCTCCTATCTCTTTTTACTTGCAAATAAATAAATATTAAAAAAAACAGCCTAGGTTATAGGAACATTTCCAGTCAAACCATCACAAATAAAAATGTAATATAAGTAAATAAAAAATTATAGGTACTAAGAGCAAGCAAATTCAAAGTACGTTTAAAATGAAACAAGAAAGAATAATCAGGTAGATATGTTCTTCGTTTAAATATAATTCAACCTTGCAAAAAAACTTTAAATATGATTTCAAGCCAAAGACTGATGATTTATATTTGTCTTTAATTCTCTTTCAATATGAAATCCACCAGAGTGTGACAATTAGTTAATTACACTAACCTGATTATGTGCTTTCATTAGTCAATATGTAAAATAACTCAAATCCAGAACAGAGCTTGTAAAAATTAATCTCCTTATGTAATGCAAATGACTCTAAATCATGTATTAAATATCATCCAAGTATCAGAAGAAAATGAGTACATATTGAAATAAATATAGTAATTCCAAAGGGTAAAACATAAATGAAAGCTTAATTTTTAATTACAGAAAAGCCAAAAATTATGAAAACATTCTTAATATTTCTTCTTAATAAGTCTGCAATTTTTAAAATAATTCACTTCAATGTTCAGGAAAATGTTTGATTTCACTTACTCAAAACAATTTCAGTGAAACTAGAAAAATGAGCTTGAAAAGTTTTCTGTTACAAAACAATGTTTTTCTTCTGTTTATAATTATTGTATTTAAATAAAAGAGGGAAAGAAAGTATTGTTTTTAGAACACCTTTCCCCAAATAAAAGAAAATAAAAAATAACAATCATTTATTCATGCTTGGATAGGTTGCATTGGTCTCAAGTTCACTGAAGTCACATGGGTTCCAAGTTCATGTAAAATGATACACTAGATGTAAATTCACTTAACATGAAGTAAAACTGGAAAAAGGATTTTTGCACTATATGATTGAAGCCATGCAATTTAAGTTTTAGAGACAGTGAAACACAAAAGAGAGCAGCTGAGTAAAAAGTAAGCAAAACCTCTAAGTAGTAAAAGTCAAATGGGAAAGGCAAGTATAAACATGTTATTCCTAGTGGTGCATAGTGGCCCAAGCCTGTGATCCTATCACCTAGAGGCTGATGCAGGAGGATGAAGAGTTCAAAGCCAGCCTCTATTACATGGCTAAGACGGCCAAACTGGTGGGTTTTGAGTCCAGCCTGGACTGTGTGAGACCCACTCTTAAAACATGACAGAGAGAGAGAGAGAGAGAGAGAGAGAGAGAGAGAGAGAGAGAGAGAGAGAGAGAACGAACAGGAGAAAGAGAGGGAGGCATATGTTGTTCCCAGTAGGACAGTACATGTTGCTTGTATTTTTTTCTCCCTGATATATTGTCCTAAAACTGGCAAGAATTATACTTAAGTGAAATGTTTTAGAAATTAAATATTTATTGCAACAGTGTAATAGCATATGGTTTATGTTATGAACTCTTGCTATTATATTTCATTCTGTTTAACATTCACTTGCCATGTTCAATTCAATAAAAGACTAACTCTTCTATCTCTACAGTATCATATAAGTTGAACTTTTGAAACAGTGGTAAATCCTTGGGTTTTTGGCTGATCCTGGTGTCTCTCTCATTTATGAGATAATATTGCTTAATAAGGACAATTCTGCCTGACTCATTTTTTTTTGTTTTCACAGCATAATAGTGATTATAATAAAGAGGTTGACTTAGTCTATGGATGGGGACAGACATAGGTTATACTATAGAAACACATGAGATGAAAATAACACATGCCCTGGAAGGCAGTTAGTAAGTACAAAGATCCTATTTTATCAAAGACCTTAAATGACAATATGAAAAACGTTATAAAGGGCATGGTGCTAAGCTTAGACTTCATGACATGGATGTTCTACTATTCAAGAGTCACAAAGGTATTCATGGATTATAGACAGTCTTTGACTTACATTCCAGAACACTCATTATAAAGTTAAAATATTTAAGTAAATAATGCACACTAGTACAACTATCATACTGACCATCAAAGTTCAGGAGCACACACAGCACTCTGAAGAGTATCTGTGGTTCATGTTCACTATATATGTTGACTGAGTGGGAGCTGCCAGGGAGGGCTTGTTGCCTCTGCACAGCACAGGGACAGTATGGTACAGCCTATCACTTCAAGAAGATTTAAAAAAAAAATCAGAATTCCAGGCTGGAGAGAGGTTAGGTGGTTAAAGGCACTTGCTTCCAAAGCCAGCAGCCTGGCTTCAATTCCCTTGTACCCATGTAAAGCCAGATGCACAAAGTAGCCCAGGGGCCCAGGGATCTGGAGTTCCTATGCAGTAAGTAGCAAGACTGATGCACCTGTATACTCTCTCACTCTCTCTTGCAAATAATTTTTTTTAATTCAAAATTCCCTGCTAGGTTTGAACTGAATGTGTAACGTTTTCACACCATCATATAGTGAAAGAGAAGAACAGCATTGGCTGCTGACTTTAGATGGATTTAGATTCATGGATTATCATCTCAATGGAAATGCCAGGTGAAAATAATTGCAGCAAAGGATGCTGACAACAATCAATTAATAGTTAATTTACTTGTATGCTCACTGCGTTCAGAGCACAAAACTGTTTTAAAATTATGCTGTTCATGTAACACTGAGAGTAAGACAAATGTTATTTATGCCCATTTTTTTTATTTCCACCTTCCAAAGGTTTTTTTTTGTTGTTAAAGAAATAGCTTCCCTTGTCTTCTTATGAACTTTTAATTCTACAGACCTAATATTTACCTGTTTGTATACTGTATGCATTAGCTGAATTTTATAAATAAGAAAGTAAAGCTTTACCTACTTTTTATGTAATGAGGTTAAAAATGATTAAATATAATTTAAGTTTCAGACAAGTTTCACTGGAGAACACAATTTCTTCCTCTCCAATATGGAAGCTCATTTTTATACATACTGGTTACTTCTTTTTTTTTTTTTAATCTTCTTTAGAGAAAATATTCAAGATATTTGCAGTATATAATATATAATATAAATGGCTAAGAATGATAAGTACTGAAAACTTCAGTTTTTGTTTTGTTTTCTTGAGACAGGGTCTCGTGCTGTAGCTCTGGTGGCCTTGAGGCAATCCTCCTATCTCAGGATTATAAGCATGAGCTATCATTCCCAGGTTACCACCAAAGTTTCTCATATGTTTCAAGATGTTATAATAATAGGATATGATTTAAACAAACAAACAAAAGATCCTGGTAGGCTCATTCTCTGTCTTTCTTCTATCTCTCTGCTTGAAAATAAATATAAAAGTATTTTTAAAGACTCTCATCCTCCACTATCTTTAAGGTAAAATGCAATAACCATGAAAATTACACATACAAACCAAAACCCAGGAAAATGCAACAAAATTTTTGGAAATCTGGGCCCAGAGTACTTTGTGAGGGTAGCTGTGGGTTGAAAATTACTCAATCTGGAGCTGGGGAGATGGCTTGTTAAGTAAAATCCTTACCACACAAGTATGATGACCCAAGTTTAGATCCCCAGCACTCAGATAAAATGCTGAGCCTGGGGAAGCAGGGACAGAGAACGCAGGGACTCACTGGCTTGCTAATCTAACTGAATCGGTGAGTTCTAGATTCAGCAAGAGACCATGTCTTGAGCTGGAGAGTAATTGAGGAAGACACTGGACATCAGATTAGGGCCTCCACATGCACCTACACACCTATGAAATGCATACACACATGCACACACAATATGGCAAATTAAAAAGATGAACATATTGGGGGTGGAGAGATGGCTTAGTGCTTAAGGCGTTTGCCTGCTAAGCACTAAAACCCAAGTTCGATTCCCCAGTACCCACGTAAAAAGCCAGATGCACAAGGTAGCGCATGTATCTGGAGTTCCTTTGCAGTTGCTGGAGGCCCTGGTATACCATTCTCCTCTCTCTCTCTCTCTCTCTCTCCCTCCCTCCCTCCCTCCCTCCCTCCCTCCCTCCCTCCCTTTCTCTTTCTCTCTCAAATGAATAAGTAAAATATTAAAAAAAAAACAAAAAAGATAAACATAGCTTGCAAAGGCACAAGAAAGCTCAAAGTGATGTTTCAGTTCACATAAAGAAGACGGGCTCTAATTCCTTTCCACTCGCATTTTAAAAAAGAATACTTGTAATGAAAATGCTGACAGACCAGAACTATCCAGCAGGCTCTCTGCCACCCACTACGGGCACAGAAAATATTTGGCCCTGTAGAAGTCACAAGAGTTGCTAGCTGTATCCAGCCTTACAATGGCCTTGAGATGATGGAAAATTAAGGATTTTAAAATATAAGAAATGTAAGCAAATCTGATTTTACAAAGAAGAGACGGGAAGCTAGTTTTGACACAGATGAGAAATTGAGCTACTGTTAAAATGTGACCTATGTAAAAACAACTGCTTGCCATCTCCCCTCTGTCCCTCCTCCTCCTGCTTTCTAATACATATGACTTTAACAAGACATGTCCCAATGTATCATAACTTAATTCTTTATCAGTGTTCATGCATCACCCTCTTTACCTTGGTCAGTCAGCTGAAAATTATGTAAGCTATAAATTAGCTTTAAACAAGCTCTGAATCAGGTTCGAACTGGTTTTCAAATTAAAGAGCCTTCAGTATATTACATGGTGCTGTCATTTTATTACCCCAATCAATTCTGGGTGGCCTGAGGTGAAAGGAAAATGAATGCTGTCTTCATATGCAATGGGTTTATCTCCTGCAGCAGGTGCTGGAAAACACACCCGTAGCAACAAATTGAAGCTGAGTTCCATTTAATGTGGCCAATGCAGGAAGCTACTGCATCTCAATAAAGATGGAGTTTCAATGGGAAAAAGGTTATTTCTTTTCTCAAAAAAAAAAAAAATATATATATATATATATATATATAAAATTAGTACTTGGTTAAACTTATATTCAAAATAAAGAGCATTTCCAATAATTACAGTTAAGCCGACATTTTTAAAATATCACATGCTTTGAATTAAAAAAAGATGAATACAAAATGCATGTGTTCTCAGTGCTTCAGAAGCACTGGTTTATCATACATGTTTCACCTTGACCTCAGTGCAAATCCTTTCATTTATTGGTCCTACGGACATGTGCTAGGCAGAAGAGTGGCACAGGTACTAATCAGACTCTCACCTTCATTAGAGTCTAACAACAGGCAAACAGACCCCTCCAAGCTTCAAGTATACATCACTGTCTCTGCTTTTAGCTGAAGGGAACTGAAACATAGATTAAGTCCCTTGCCTGTTGACCTGCTTACCAAAACAATCTGATTCTGAGTCTGCATTACTGACATTGTGTGACTAGAGTACAGGGACATGAGAATTACTGTCAGGAAATAACGCAACAAAAGCTGACCTTAATGGTGCATACCTGTAATTCCAGCACTTGGGAAGCAGAGGTAGGAGATCAGGAATTCAAGGCCTAATATATTTACCTGGCAGGGGAGATACCATGATCAGGAATTCAAGGCCTAGGATGGCTACTAGCCAGTTTGAGGTCTACCTGAGGTACCTGAGATTCTCTTGAAGAAAAAAAAAGAATAAAATTTATTAGGAAAAGAATAAAATCATAGTGAGACCACAAAGAGGTCCATGAAGTGAAGTCAGAGGTGAATTTCATTGTCAGTGACAAGAAACTAGCATGTCTATATGCAGTTACTCATGACATGTAATGACTTCTGTGTTTTCATGAAAGCTAAAGGATAAGCGCTGCTCTACCTGTGACTTGTATTTTCTTCTGCAGTTTATTCATACTTTTTGCAAAATGTTTCTATACACCTTTATCACTGAACTTTGTGTGTTTGTGTGGGGGTGTTGTGAGGTGTGAGACTTATGTATGTGCATGCAGGTATGTGTACCCCATATGTTTGTTGGTGGAGGTCAGGGGAGACCAATAGGCTTTCTCCTCAAGGAACTCAGCACAGCTGCTTTTAGACACACTGGCGAGTCAGCAAGCCCCAGTGATTCTCCAGCCTCCAATCACCACAGGACTGGGTTACAGGTGTGCATGTGTGGTCACGCCAGCTGTTTACATGGGTGCTAGAATCAAACAGAGCAAGCACTCTTACCCACCCATCCTTCCTCTTCAGTCCCCCGCCGAGAGACTTAATCACTGAAAACATCCAATGACAACATCCCTAGTTTCTGAGGCACTTACCAACAGATGGAATGTTATCAGTAAGAGCAATGAACAGGCCGGATCTGGCCATCACTATGCTATGCTATGCTGCCAGCAGGCTGTAACTCAGGCTTACCCATCTCTGGGTTTCAAATGCCTCATCTCCATAATAAAGCACTTGGAAAGGATCAATGTTTTTCAGATTACTTAACCATATAAGTGGCAGAAAAACCAATTTAGTGGTTATTGTGTCAGCTTTTTTTAATCTAAAAAAATTATCATGCTGTTTTAGTCAGTCTATGTAATCTTTAAATTATATCTAACAAATAGTATAGAATAAACATTGTATTTTAAAAAGCTTGCAAGTCCGTGTTCTAAATAGCTTGCAAGTCCCTGTTCTAAATGTCACACAACTCTATTACAAGTTCTCAATTTTATACTTCTGGCATATTTTAAGGTACTTTCTTTAAAAATGACAGGATCAGGGCTGGAGAGATGGTTCAGTGGTTAAGGTGCTTGCCTAACAATGCAGATTTAGTTCCCCAATACACATAAAGCCAGGTGCACAAAAGCACATACAGCTGCAGTTTATTTGCAGTAGCTGGAGACCCTGGAGTGCGCTCTCTCTCTCTCTCTCCTCTCTCTCTCCTCTCTCTCTCTCTCTCTCTCCTCTCTCTCTCTCTCTCTCTCTCTCTCTCTCTCTCTCTCTCTCTCTCTCTCTCTCTCTCTCTTTCTCTGCTTAAAAATAAAAATATCTTAAAAATAACAGAATCTTCATATGTTTTAAAATAAGGTTTAGATTTTAAAGTCTTAAAATACATTTAGGCAATAATCAGTTTTTAAATAAGTTAGATTTCTGAAGTTCATTGGTTAAGTGTTGACTATTTAAACTTTAGGAAAAAAAATTCTAAGCAATCTTTTAAGTGAGATTCAGCCCAACTACAATGCTTATTTTATATTCTGACTTGACTGAAAGAAGAAAAACAAGTATCACATTTCCTAGGCATTAATAAAAATCACATGTGCATCAAGTAGGGTAGGAGATTTACAGTGCTACATGCTATTAAGAGAGTAGGACTGGGACACAAATGGTAACAGTACAAAGTAATAACAACTAAATACTAACATGAACTGTTAGCAAAAGAATACAAAACACATGCAGTGTGGTTGAAGGATGACAGGGAAACTTGGATCTAAACTATAGTATATGGTGTCTCATTGAAGGGTTCCTGTGGCTTGGTTCTCAGGAGGGTAGTGTTGATTACGGGATCCATAAGGAGGTAGGACCTAGAGAGAGGTCTTTAGGTCACTGAGGTCACTGTCTACACAGTGAGGTCATTCTCAGCCTGACTCTTTAGTCTCTGGCTTCCTGTCTTGTTATGCGATCTCTCTCGCTTTATCTCTTTCCCTCCCCATTCTCTCTCTTTCTCCTTCTTCCTCCCACCCCCCACATGCTTCTACTATTGTGAAGCCATTTGCCATAAAGTCCCATCAAAGTTGAAACACTGCCAGCTCTGTGCCCCTGGACCTCCATTATGAGTGACCAAACTATGACATACCTGCTTCAGGTGTTATTATAACATACACAGACTAGTACATTGCACATTTAATTAAAAACAAGCCTGATAAGGCTTTCTGTAAAAAGGTACTAAAAGACAGAGAAGGAGAAGGTGAAAGTTAGGGAAGGAGAATAGAAGTAGAGGAAGGAAAAGTAAATAGGAAAGGAAGTGACAGAATAGCACTGCCTCATCTTCCTCTCTTTTTTGAATTTTGTGACTTGGAAATGTAAAATGTGAAGTTCTAAAACAAGTGATGAAGGAATGTTTGTGGGCTCAGCAAGAACAGAAACTTGGATACCAAAGAAACACAAACAGCATTTCTTAAAAACCTGAGACAGGAAAGAAAAGATTGAGATAGGAAATGACTATTTTTTTTAATACAAGTTGAAAGAAAAAAAAACAGGGATATAGCCCTATTATCCTCAGTGAAGACAAGAAAAAAAAAATGAGTGTATTGGGAATAAAAACAAAGACAAGAAATATGGCAAGGATTTGAAATATGTGCTATAAAAAAATCTGAAAAGGAGCTCACAAAAGACAATAATGAGGCCTGGTTCAATCAGTAAATGTGAATTCACAGTAAGCCCAAGTTCATAAATTTCTCTAGCTATTTTTGAACAAAACTCAAACAGCTAAGATAACCCAATATAGTTGATCCTGCTTGAAAAGCTTGAGAGGAGTTGAGTACTGGTATAAAATACAGGAAAAGTGGAAGGGAAAATTAAAAAAAAAAATGGAAAAAAAGATCGTAAAGTGACAAATTTAGATTGCTTTTTTAAAATATATTTCTAGTGCAAGTTTAAAAAAAAAATACAACTAAGTATAAATGACCCTACCTTGAAGTTCCTATCTGAGAAAATTTTTCACTGGTTAGAAGTCTTAACAAATATAGAGCACCACATACCTAAATGCTGCTTGCAAATGTGAAGGAAGCAAAAGGAAGCAAAACTTTGGAATAGTTCATTCATGACAAAAAGTTTAGCTTATTGTAAAAGACATGTATAACATACTTGGGAGCATCAGAATAAAATAAAGATTAGAATGGCATCTACTATATTCACTTACACACCTGCTGTAAGTTTGAAAAATGTCCCTGGCATCTCCCTGCTAGGGAAGCCTGCTTCATTCAAACTCCTAAAGTGGTACAGAATGGGAATAATTAATTATAATTAAAATAATGGTAGGCTACAAGGGGATACTTTAAATGAATTATTAAGTAGTAGTTTGTTGCTTTGCATTCTTGAAATTGCCTCCTTAAACTAATACAGTAAGGCTACCTATATATTTTGGGATCTGACTTACAACTATATCTGATCATCTGAATATATAAATCTGACTTTAGCAATACAATCGAAGAATACTATTTGTTTGCTTTTCAAAAATGAAAGAAGAGTCTACCCCTGAAGAGCTCAGAAGTGACTAGCTGTGTTGTAATCCTAGAATTCTGAAGGTACAAGCAGGAAGATCAGGAATTCAAGGTCATCCATAACTACACAGTGAGTTCAAGGCAAGCCTAGGCTGTATGAGAACCTGTCAAAGAAAGAAATAAAGAAGAAAGAAAAGAGAAAAAACTTAAAGAACTGAAAAGTGAGCATATTGCTAACAAAAATGCCTTGATGCAGCCTGAACTTTTCAAAGTGATTCTTAAAATTGTAACCTCTATGAGCATGCTTTAAAGAATTTTTAAACCAGTGAAGCAAAGAATCATGTGTAGCCATTATTTAAGGGACATTTAACACAAAGCCAACTTAACTTGAATGAAGGTACAACATAAACCTTTAAGAACTCTTCAGAGAAATCTTTAAAAAAAAAAAAAAAGATTGTGTTTTAGGCGATCAAAGATTAGATCGAGCATATGAATGTAGTCTGAGGAAAATGAAAGAACGATACATTTAACCTACAAGTTATGGATACCTAAAATCACAAAGGAAGAATGCTGAGCTAGGTTACATGTGGGGACAGTACAGAATAAAAACACAGTAATATGAGGACATTTATTTGCCAGTAAGGTAGGAAGGACAATTTAACTTTTTAAAGGTGGGGTGAAATGTCGTACTCTTTGGCTAACAAATAAAAGCCACAAATACAGAAAAATTAAAGCAAATGAGCCTAAATGACATTACATTTCATATTTAGTGCATGTATAAACAAGGTATTATTTTTAAATAAGAGGAAATTTTCCTGTGCAGGAATGCTAATACTAAAGAACAAGTTACCAAAACTTTCAGTGTTTATGTTGAGTGACAGGTACTGTACACACCTGCATGTTAGCTGTCTCTGCACAGAAGACTAAGTATGGACAGCCTTTGTTTCATTTCACAGTACAAATTTTCAAACTTTACAACTGCAACAAGCATCAAAGTAACTCTACTCCATCTCCTTCCTTCCCTCTGTGTGGTGGTTTGAATCAGGTGTGCCCCATAAACTTATGTGTTCTGAATGCTTGATCCCCAGCTGATAACCATTTGGGAATTGGAGCCTCCTGTGGGCAGTGCACTGTTGGGGGTGGGCTTGTGGGTGTTCTAGCCAGCTTCCCCTCGCCAGTGTGTAACACACTCTCCTGCTGCTGTTGTCCATGTGATGTCCATCCTCTACTTATGCCATCGTTTTCCCTGCCATCATGGAGCTTCCTCTGTAAGCCAAAATAAGCCCTTTCCTCCCATATGCTGCTTCTGGATGATGTTTGCCCCTCTCAGTTTGATAGGTTAGAACTGCTGGGTTTATATTAATTGCCCCTATTGGCAGGTGCTATTGGTCTTACCACTGCATGGAATTTTATGTAGGAGGGGCCTTGAGAAATATCATTTTCCATATCCATCACCCAAACTCTTCAGCAGGACAACTCCATCCTCAACTTTTAAACTAGACCATCTTGGGGCCTAGGTAAACAGTTCAGTTGGTAAAGTGTTTTCCTCAAAAGCATAAGGACTCTGAGTACTATATAAAAATGCTGGGAGTGGTACTGTGACTGGAATCCCAGACTGAGGAGGGGGAGAAAGAAGAATGGCTCTATTAGGTGATCCAAGAAGTGCTACTATGTTGAATCTAGACCCAGTATAACTAATTATCTTCAACTTGCTTGTGAAGTTGGAAGTCCTGCTGTAGAAAAGTCTGAACATGTATTCTTAGGTATGTTATGTGGATATTTTGAGTAAAAACAAAACTGTGTAAGAAACTTGGACTAGGTTAGGGCTAAAAGCAGTGCTTCTTAAACTATGTGATGATTATAGAATGCACTTCAGAGATGCTAAGGTAGCACTTTCTGTAGTAGATCAAGACACTTGGGCAAGTGGTTTGCAGACTATATTATTTGAAGGAAAAATCAATTTATTTGCACTGATGAGCAAAAATACTCGAATTATGATATAAAGCAGATGGTTTTACATTTTTGATAACGGGCAGGAAGAATAACATTGTGTTCACCTAACCAACTGTTTAAAGGTGGTTCACAGGTGCTTGTTAAATGAGCTGAAGCTCACACCAATATAGGGCAGGACTAAACTTCAACCAATGGTGGAAATGCAGTGGGGGCTCGTCTTATTTTCTTTATTTACCATCTTTAAATGAAAAATATGTTCAGAGCAATATGCGTAATATTTACGAAGAGACAACTAAATACATATACATGCTATGACCTCAGAAAAGCATACTAATAACAGCTTGTTTTTAAACTGGGAGCCAGGAGAGCAAGTTGCAGAAAGGAAGAGAACCACAGGATGAAGAATGCATGTATAAATCACTGTCAACTGACCCCACACACATGACAATCATCCAGAGATGCTAGCTTTCTAAAATAAAATAGTAGACTCCAGGACTAAGTTCAACCTACCATGTTTCAGGGGAGGGTCTCTCTTGGCATAAATGCTGTAGGCATCTTAAAAGCATTATAAAACATTTTCCAAAGTTCAATGTATTAATATAAGATCAGGCACCATGGAAGTGTAAAAGTGTGACACCAGAATGTCTGCTGTATCCACTTTTAAAAGTACTTATATTTATATTCATTAAAAAGATCCACTGCTGATATATGCCTATTCTCTAAACACTACTGTGGGGCTTAAAGATCTAGTATCAGAAACTGCATACTCCAAACCAGGTGTGGTTGGTACACACCTCAATTCCAGCACCCAGGAGGCTGGGCAGAAGGATCACCTCAAGTTCAAAGTCAGACTTGTATAAACAGCAAGTGGGCTTATAAAGCAGCCAGTGTTAGAAGGTTAAACCTTGTCTGTGGTGGTTTGTTTTTTTCAATTTAATATTTTTATATTTTCACTGAAGTTTCAAGTAGAAAGTTTGAATAAATGTGAAGGGTTTAGTGTCCTTTTCAGTCTGAGGGAAATGTCTTGGATATTTTTTCACCTGTTAATGAAGCATGTCTTATTTTTTGTTTAAAGTTTTTCTCTTATGCCTACATCACTTTAATCTTTTATTATTCTTCTTCATTTCATATATTGACTTCCTGGAAGAGTCAGTTGCTTAAATCTGATGGCATTATTTAATTTTTAAATATGATGCCTCCACTTACAATACATAAGTACACTGATACACTCTTGCATGATCTTCTGGATAATTCAGAGAACCAAAATTATGTATTTAATATGCAATATAAATTACTATCTTTCATGGTTTGATCCAAGTGTCCCCCACAAACAAATGAATGTGTTCTGATAGATCGATCCTCAGCTGATGGCAGTTTGGGTTTTACAACCTCGATGGAGCTGTGTTGTCGGGGGTGGGCTTATGGGGTGATAAACCATCTTCCCCTTGCCAGTGTTTGGCACACCTTCCTGCTGCTGTTTGCAGTGCAGTAGTGGAGGTGATGTCCACCCCTCTGTTCATGCCATCATTTTCCCTGCCAGGATGGAATCTCCCCTCGAGTTCGTAAGCCAAATAAACCCATTCCTCCACAAGCCGCTTTTGTTTGGGTTCTTTCTGTGCAGCAACTAGAAAGCTGACTGCAACACTATCAAAATAAATTGCTATCAAAATAAGAAGTACTGCTCTTTACTAATGAGACCCAATAAATATACAAAAATGTCTGACAGTATATGACTTTAAAAGTTTAAAGAACCATGAATACCCTATTTTAAAAATATAATAACCATAAAGATAGCTTTCATTGCCTTATATAACTCTAGCAAGAAATTTTAAAAAAAATGGATATTTTAGACATAAAAAGCATCTATTTAATGGAAAACATGAAATAATTTTTTTAATTGCTATGTATGTCAGCAGAAAATGAAACACAATGGTTTTACAGACTGGTATTTAAAAACATTTTGCTCTGGCTGAAATACACCTTTTGTACTCAGCACCTCTATAACTCCATGTATGGTCAATCATTCAACTTGTTACAAATGAACAACCTGAAGCTCACTGAACTCAAGCATGCAGTAGAAGGTCACAGCATTATAAACAGATAAGATTTGAGGCCAATCTGTTTATTTTTCAAGTTCATACAGCACTCTCCTCTATACCATGTTGCATACAATGATTTTTCTATATAATTTATTTTCATACTATATAATGCCTTTATAAGAATTTGAACAACTTAAGTGACAAGTTTTTACAGAAAAAGAACACTTAAAAATAAAAACTGCATAGTGATTTATGTGCTAATTTCAGAAATGACAATATATCAGTATATTAAAATATAAGTCTCCAACTCCCAATCTATAATTCCTTATCAAGCTTAGCAGAGAGTCTATCAGAAAATCAAGATTTAAATATATTTGATTTCAGAATCTAATTCTTATACCGTTCATAGCTTAGACATGAAGATTAACTTAAAGAAACATATCCTATAAGGACATATATGTAGAAAAATGTCATAATGAAATCCATAATTTTGTACACAAAATTTAATAAAAAAGAAAAGTTGTCTTACAGACAATAGAGTACACACTTTAAGCACAATATAAATTGGGAAAAAATATAGAAAATATTTGTGCGATAAAATAATTAAGCTAATATCTAATAAACTAAAACACATCTACTAAAGCACATCTTCATGTAAAAACTTGCAATCTCTCTCTGATTTTTAAAGCTAAGGTTTAAATGTTTCCTGCTAGTTAGGTGTCATTTTTCTAATTGAGAATGGGATAGCGTATTTCAACCAGGACCAATCATTATCTCTTTTACTTGCACTACTAAAATAACAAGTTCATTTAAATGGTATACCCACAGTCCTTCTCGATTTTAGTACATAATTGGATACACTAGTTTACTATATAAACCAAGTTTAAGTTTAGTATTTCAAGTGCTGGGCTAATAAGGACAAAGTGCTCTTTACTGATATTTTGAAAGCTACAATAGTTCTTTTGCTTTTAATTCTCATGTTTCAGAGACAAACGACCCTTTTCTTGAAAATAATAAAAATAAAGCACCATTTTATACTAAAGGATACTTCTGGAAAGCATTTCCAAGTAGGGCATCTGACTGTACTTTGATCAGTCCTTGCAATAACGATCCAGTTTCTTATCCCATATGCTGCCCCGCAGCAGGTAATATACATACATCAGCCCCCATGCCACCTAACTACAAAACGGCTTGTTTTAAGTTGGTCATAACTTAGTGATTTAGTAGGATTTCAATTCTACAAATTATTATAGAATAATTTACAAAACAGTTGGCCATTTTAAAAGGCTTAAGAATTTTCCTTTATCTGCAAATATGGAAATATTTAAATAGGCATGCCATATACACTGATAAATTTTATCTGGTAGAAACCATATTTTCACAAATTAAAGAATAACTAGTCATGACTTATTGAAACATAGGTTTAAGGTGTATTATACAGAGTTCAGGAAAACCAGCTTAGGTAATGAATCAAACAGATACTGATTCCAATTCTGTTATTTAAAAAAGTAGCCAGTAGACAATCCATTTTGCTGACAGTTGATAATTGATAAAGGATATCACATTGGGAAAAGTTTCAGAAAGCAGCTCTAAGAAAATCAAGTACATAGCTTTTTTGAACAGGCAATATTAACAAGTCAATTAGTTCAGGACACATGTCCAGTGTAATGCACCCTATTCTTTTTGGAATAATTATTTAATTTAGACCATGTCTTGCTATATCTATATAGCCCATAGCCCATGCAGCCCAGGACTCATCTAGGATCTCTTTCTCTCTCTCTCTCTCTCTCTCTCTCTCTCTCTCTCTCTCTCTCTCTCTCTCTTTCTCTCTCTCAACTACTGGTTGTAATTTAGGATTATTAATGGTAAGTCATTATTACCAGTCCCAAAGTAAAGCATTCATTTAGACACTAAAAGATTAAATATATTTAAATAAACAATTTGCTTCCCAAGGAAGACACTGGAGCATCTGCAACGAGCTAAGTAAGCTTCAAGAGGTCACATGAACTGGAAGTTTGCATTGCTTCACTCTTCTCACGAGCAAACAGGGAATCCAAGTGAGAATAACCACACCACAGATTTATCTTTCAGATTTTTACAAGTGTACCAACCAATAATGATTTTTTCCTGAGATTTTAATATAAGAAAGAGTACAAAGAACTTTTGTGCAGACTTTAACATATCCCTATCAGTAAGAAGGCAAATCAAAACTCAGTAAAGCACATTATTATGAGGTCTAGTGCTTGTCATATAAATGCTAGAAGACTATTGAATTAGGACAGTGAAGTGGTATAAGTTTTACCTGAAAATGATTTCTCTTTCAACCATAGTATATTTCAGACACTTAAATTTCAAACAAATGTCATATTAAGTCCCAGAGGTCAAATGAACTGTTAAAATATTAAAAAGTCCTTTTTATGGGTCAGTTATATGCTTTAAATTTAAAAGAACTTTAAAGGATACTTCATTTTAATTTTATATTTTTTCATAAATCTTCACAATACATAAAATTCAGACATTCAATTTCCAATATTACTAGATCCAATTAAACGTGCTTGTTTAATGTATTGTGGCAAGATACTCCTTAGGGAGATTGTTCGCTCAGTTCCCAAAGAAGCACAAATTTCAGCATGTATTTTACTTGAAAATAAACACATTTAGATTTCTATACCTCAGCTGTAGAATTCTAACTGCTCAATAAAGAAAATATATAAAATAAAACAATATTTTTAAAAATTGTATTCCTCCTTCTCAGATGTTTCTATACCAAATGATTCTCACAAGGTGGTACTAGCCTCAGCTGGAGTGTAATGCATTTGTAGTTCCAGAAAGTCTTCCAAAAGACATTTAGAAGAGAAGTGTGTGCCTATGAATTCACAATGTATCACTGCTTAAAAAGCATAGCATACCAGAAGTTTCAAATACACGTGAACCAAATGGATGTTTAGGCAGCTCATCCCGTGGTAGCCAGATGACCTGTTGTGGTTACTCTCTGGCTTCTCACAAAACAGAGCTTAAAGGAGAATGAAAATTAGGACAGTAAATTTCAGTCACTAAAGTACATGATGAGTACTTAAAACCCGAGTTGCACCTGTGAATATACAGAGCTTGAAATGAGCACATTGGAAAGGTGGTAATGTATCAGTGCTCAATTTTTATTCTGCTCGTTATATTTAGAAATGCTGGATAATGAAAAATTGCTGGACTTAAAGCAAAGGTGTGATCAATTATAATTTCAGAATCATTACTCTGGTATAGAATATTTGCTATGTATAAATATCAAGCTGTCTGCCAACAGTAAAAATATTAAGCATGTATCCTACACAATTTTAGTACTTCTTCAGTACTGAAATACTTATATATATATATGAATATTCAGAAGAGGTAATTTAAATAAGATGCTACAAAAATTAATATGACTGAAGGCCATGGGTCACACTTCACTTGGAGGCCTCTAGTGAGTAAAGGGATGAATCTAGAAGACCTATTCAAATCTCTTCTAACACAGGAGGGACTATAGCAAACCAAGCAAGAATAGAGCCAATAGGTATGAAGGAAGCTTTTACAACACTCAGGAAGTCATCTGCTATATCAAATAAGGATGGGGAGGTTTCTGAATGATGTTAGGTATTTGTCTTGAGTGAATGGATGGAAGAAAAGGAGAGGAAAAAACATGTAGGTGAGGTAGGACAAGAAAATGCAGAGTGTTTCTAAGGCATACAACATTTATTAATAGAAATTATTTTATAAATAATCTGACAATAATTCTCCACCAAGTTTAACTTTCAAAGAAAGGCTTGGTGTCCATACTACAACAGACACTTAGTTTTCAATGTGCTTTGTTTTCTTTAATGGAAGAACATGATTAATCCACAGCTGATCAGCATGACTTCAAGCAAATGTAGCCAACACTTCTGTCAAATGAGTCAAGGCATCCAGAACCTAGCTATTTTTTCACAAACTAAAAAAAAAAAAATAAAAAATTAAACTATAACCTGCTAGAATTTAAAGGTAAAATTTTCATATTTAAAAGAATTTTAAAGTGTATTTTAAGGAATAAAGTGTTAAATGAACCTTATTAAAATTTTATCCTTTCTAATTAGCTACATATAAGATTTAGAATATTAAAACTAGTTTTCTTAAGAACTAGACTCCAAAAGAACCCTAATATATTTATGGTATTTTTTAACATGAATCATGTCCAAAATACAACTGAATTTTATTGGGTTAACCTTTGGGCTAATGTAATTTCTTATTCTTGCCATTATATCCAAGTAATAAATTAACAAAGTGACTTATCTAAGATGTTAAAATAATATTAAAAAAAAACAATCAGTTATATATTCCATAGTGGAAATTTATATTATTTAGTATAGTTGTTTCCTTGCTTAGATAAAATGTTCATCACTCATATTCCAGCTCTTTCTAAAGTTATGAAACTAACACTGTGATATGGAAAAACCATCCAGATGAGGGGAACCAGTCCTCCTGCCTTACCTTGGAAGATGAAGAATCACACTCCTGACATATCCACCCATAGCCCGTTTGTTTGGGAGACTTTTTCAAAGGAGGATCCAAGCAGCCGAAATGGTAGCAGAGTCTGCATTCATCACACCTGCAGGGTAAGCAGATTCACAGCACATCTAAATTACACAAAAACTATTCCTGATAAAGACAAAAGATAAACTGCCATCCATTTCAACTTTAATACTATTAATTTCATCCTCTGATCACAATATTATGAAATTAATATTCATGATAAAGACAACTTGAAACTGAAATAAATTGAGGAAAATGTGACAATAAAAGAAGCAAAGCAGCAATCATTCAGAAATTTTTTCATAGTAAAATATTAATAGCATATGAATAAATATACATGTATAATTACACATACAATAAACTTACAAGCCCAATTTCACTTTTGAACTTAAGAATTAACCATTGTTCCATTAGGTAGTTTAAAAATATTTGCTAATGTAAGATACATATAATTCAAAGTTTCAAAAGTTTACAACTCTACCTTCTTTCTTTATTTCTCCAAGTTAAAATAGTCTAAATTAACTTTCTAACATTTATAGCATGCTAACATAACCTACAGGAAATAAAAATAAATGTTATATGTAAAGTAAGTACTAGTACTATTTAAAAATACAAAAAGTAAGAAACCACTCTATGGGTTCAATATCCTTCCTAATATTTCTCAAGTTGACTCACTAAACTTGGTTTTTCAAAGCACTTCCTAGTACATTTTAAAACTTAATAGCAAATGATTTGATAGTGTCTTGTCTCCTATGAAGTACAAAATCTAAGAAAACTATCATACCTATTCTTCGTTTCAGACAATCTCATCCTGCTGACAATGAAGAAAAATCTGCATTATTTCATTGTTATGTCAAAGAAATTTTTCATCAATTGGAACAAGATCAAAAATTTAACAATAAATATTAAAGATGTAAACATCTTGTAAAATATGATATAGTCCTTACTTTGTCCTCTAAAAAATCTTACAATCATGCTTTCTGAACTAATCAGTTAAGATTCTCTTTATTACTCATCTTTTACTGACTTAAAATATCAAAATCAAGAAACCTATAATGAAGTAACAAAGGGAGAACAGATCAAGCATATTACTTAAGTAAATACAAAACCACTATTCAATAACCATTATTGGGAAAAGGAGCTATGCTTACACAAACACAAAAGAAAAACAGCTCACATTAAGAAATCACAATAAATCTATATTAAAATTTTTCTTTTACTACAAAAAACTAGCAAGGACTCATTTTGGAAATCAAGAGTTTCAGAAAATTAAGCAAATTAGTCAAGTCATTTAGGCATAAAGTTTAAAACACAGCTATATGCCATGACTTATTTATTCTTTCTCTATTTTTTTCCTTATAAATAAAATAAGTGTATAAACTTTACCCAAACCTGAGTCTTAAGAAATGAACTTGAGTTATAGAATTATTCTGTCTTTGTCATCCTAGGGCCAACAATGGGAATCAAAGATACTGCTCCATGTTTGTGCTGAATTTTTGTAGTTAGGGTTCTATTCCTCTGTTGTTGTTTAGATTTATGATGCGACTTTCTTGTGGCATGTGCAGTGAGTGCTATCTCTGTCTGTATAGTGTATATACCCTGTGCAGAAAGCAGCACATGGCCCACATGCTTCTGTGTGGAGGCCTGTGGAGAATAGGTGTCTTCCTGCATAGCTCTTCATGTTGTATCCTTGAAAGAGTCTCTCAGTGAACCTGGAGCTGTTTTTTCTTTCTTTCTTTCTTTCTTTCTTTTTTTTTTTTTTTTTTTTTTGGAAAAACAAAACAAAACAACAAAACTCAGACTGCCTGATCAGTGAGTTTCAGAGATTTTCTGGTCTTTAACCCCACATAGGACTGCACAGCTTTTAAAGTAAGTGCTGGGACTCAAACTCAGGCTACCTCACCCCTCTCAAGCCTTCAATTTGTAACAGCAAGTGCACTTACCCACTGGGCCATTTCCAGCCCCCGATTTCTTCTATTTAACTTTCTCAGAGTCCCAGAGAAATAGATTTCTTCTATTTAACTTTCTTCAGAATCCTTACCTGTTTGAAAACTATCAGCCACTACTCATGACACTATCAGTGTATTTGTCTAAGTGTAATTTCCTTAACAGTATCTTTGGATTAAGAAACTCAACTGCCATGACTATTAAGGGCTATGCAAACAGATAGTAAAAAGAAAATGAAAACTTCTATTATGTCAAACACACAGATTCAAGTTCAGTTGTTAAATACAGTCCTTCTTCCTTAACACTATGTTTTCAAGCAATGTTCCCTATTTTCAGATTGACAATAATTGAAGTTTTCAATGGATAAAGAATTATAGTAGCAGTATTTCCCTAGTTTCCATCAGATTACAACTAAATATAGTTTTAGAACTGCATAATAATTTGCAAATCATTATTTTTAATGTATTTCTCAGATAAGCATCATGATTAACAAAAAAGTGAATCCAAATTCATTATTACCTTCATGTACATAAGTTATTTTGCTATACAGCTATCAATTTCCATCCAAAAAATTATGAACTTTGTTATTCTGATATCATTTCAGTCTACTCTGGGTTTCAATTACTTATAAAATTGAGTTATATTTCAGTCAAGAAGTGATAAGAAAAGAGATTGAACGGTTTAACTTGCTCGCTCTGCTAGAAGATAGCCTGAACTATATGATACTTTCAAATGCCCTCATTTTTCTGACTCCTTCATTAACAAGATACGTTTCTGCATGACTCAGTTGACATGTAGAACTCTAAGGTACTTTCAAGATTATACAGAATTAGAAGTGACAAGGAAGTTATTTGACATTCCAGCCTACTCACCAGTAAGTGAAACCCGCAACTCCAAGATTAAACAGCAAAATGCAGTAGTGAATAAATAACCTCAGCAACCACCAAACTCAAAAGGAAAAAAACATAACCAGAAATAACCCAGTCTTGATGCCAACAGATTTTTGGGTAAATAAAGAAAGATTAAAAACACAAATTGTTTATAGATATTCCTAAAATTGTTTTCATTTGGGAAAATCTTATTGTTTCTATGATACGGAAAAAGCTGTAACTTAAAGTACTAATAACAATGTTCTGAACAACAGATGTGAAATTGAGCAGAATTTTCAAGAATTGTATCATTGAAAAATGTAAAATACATCATTAAAGATCCTCAAATTGAAAAAAACAACATATATGATCAAAAGCCGACTGTTCACATCACTTGTGCATACAATATACTACTGAAAAATCTTTATCAAAATCTTGTTAGATTGGCTAACAAGAAATATTGGCTACATTGAAAATTAGATCTCTGGGGAGAGGAGCAGCGGGTAAAGGCGCTTACTTGCAAAGCCTGTCAGTACACGTGTAAAACCAAATAAACAAAGTAGCACATGGGTCTGGAGTTCATTTAAGCAGCCAGAGGTCCTGGCACACCCATTCTCTCCTTTTTCTTACTCTCTCAAATAAATAAAACTATTTAAAAATACTCAAAACCAGAACTGAAATATGAAGCTACATTAATCTGCTCCCTGAGAGTTATAGTAAAATTACTGATCAGTTTTACCCTACATTCTCCATTCTAATATGTACTTCAAAGTATTTTAACTGTTGCAATACATGTACTTAATGTAGCAATTAATAGTGAATAAAATGGCTTGTCAAAGTTAGAAAAAGAAGTCAATGACCCACAAAAGTATTGTGATATAACACAATATATTTTATTAAATAACACAAATGACTATTAGTAAAGCATTATTATACAAATTTCACATTATGAAAAAGAGAAAGGTAGTATCTTAAAATGCGAAGAGAATATGAAGCTAACCTATGAAACACCAGCTTTAAAATAAAATGTAAACTTGATGTTTAATGAAATATTTTTAAAGGCTTTAATACATATTGTGCACATAACACTTTAGACTGAGCACCCTAAAGGTTAAGTTTCAATGAGATAAAATGGACACCACTTATACTATAAAACAAAACCTGATTAAACAGATCCTATTAAAGACAACTTTTTATATCCCACATTCATGTTTGATATACATACAAATAATTGAGGAGTTCTATATCTGTTCTACATATTGATTTAACAAAATGCAGTGGCCAAATAAACATATTTATAAGTATTTAAAATACTTACTTAGCATTAAGTATAGAACCCTAGACAGAGAAGAGAAGGACTCATCTCCTGTGTGCTATGATCCCACATGCATTCCATCAGCTGTTTAATGACCATTGACAGTATGTGGAATTTCCTCCTGTGCCTAAAGGCTGGCTAACAGCACACGTTCTAAAGGATTTCTTAATTTTTAAACTTCTAATTAATACATTTACTTGGGGACTATACTGAATACTTTCTAAAGGTAGTTGAAACAACTAAGTGAATTCCTATGCAAACAGTTCATAACCACACATTAAGCTGCACCTTCGGAAAAAGCAAGATGTGTGGCATTCATCTAGAAAGGGATGCATGTAGTTATGATCTTGTCAACAATCACACACATCTTACACCAACAGAACACAGGATTTAGATCCCTGCCAAGTCTATGCAAAGTTAAAGAAAGAACAGGCTCAAAAACTAGGTCATATTCTTTTTGTTCACTTAGAAAATATCAAGAAAACTGAAGAGTTGGCTTTTCTTAGTTTCTTATCAATTAGTCATGAATGTTAGCATTACTTAAATAAACTTTACTAGGACTCAAACTCTTACAGAAATCTCTTAGCTAAAAGTGGTGGCTGACTGAAAAGTGGCCAGTAATTTCAAATAAACACCTTCATAAAGGTGTAAGAAATATATATTAAAGGTCACTATTGGTTTGAACTGTCTCAAAATTCTGCATTCCACCAATATCAGAATAGCATATGATATCAACAAATACAAGATTTTATTCCCTGTCATTTATGACAATTTTAATGAAAACTACCTACATGATATTTTCTATATAAATGTTTCACAAATTTCAGACTAATATGAAAGACTATTTCATTACTGTACCTACTGATTTCTATCATAGGCAACAATGAATGAATAAGTAGGAAGATAGATTTAAAAATTCTTCACATATGATAGCATATCACAACTGAAAAACTATTAGGAAAATTATCCATATCCAAGTACATTTAGCATGGGATTAATTTAGTTATCTACATCAGCAATAGTCAGGTTGCAAATTTGAAAGTGAAATGAAAAAAATACAACATGAAAATAAGCAACTCATACGAAAAAAACACAATTAAGGTCAAAATATCTTTCCACAGCATGAAAGAATATTTAGACATTTCCATACCTGAAACCCGTCTGTTTTGTTCTTTAATAAACCGATCTCCATCTGCTCATGCCCTTGGAAATTTTTCATCAGTACAGCCTGCTGTGTTCAAGTACCATAACTTTGTATTGCTCTCTTCATAACTAATTGTACTCTAATCAAGTGTAAATCCTAACTTTACAATGTAAATCAGATAAATGAGATAATGGCTAGGGGTCAATCTCATTTTATTTACAAAACTCAGCATGTGCATACAATTTCATTACATCTTATGCACTTGAACAGCAGTCAATCTTATTGGCAGGCCTACAGAACACCTTAGAGTAAACTACAGGCTTACACTTCTCTAAGGAACTATTTGCAAAGCATGTCTTTAAGGGGCCTCATAGCACAATATTTAATCTTATGTGAATTTACAAAGTGATGAATCTAACATAAGGAAAAAAAAACCTGTCTTCATATGTCATGCAATTTTAAATTAAGTCACAATAGTCAAAAATAATTTCAGACAATTAACACTTTTTAATATGTAAACATTCTACTCTGTTGCAGAGTCCTGAATTCTTAAACAGATTTTGGAAATATTCCCATATTGTTAATCAAGTAAAACAGTGATGAGTTGTGGCTGTGTGTTTTAAAATCAAGTAAGTACCTTAAAGAAGCATTGTTTCACTAAGTAATAGGATATACACACAGGGAAGTAGAATAATGAATGAATTAATAATATTATTATTAATTAGTGACCATTTTTAATATCTCAAGTATAATATCAGACAAGCATTCAAGAGCCATAAAGGGCAATATAACATTAGTGATGCATAAATATAATTTATACACTTAAAGTGGATAAAAACCAAGGGTGACATTTTATGCACAACTGTAACCTTAATTTCAACATTTTTTATTTTAACCAAAAGAAACAGTAAGTTTTGGACAAAAGCCATGTTTCTTAATCCCTGTATAAAGCAGTGCTAGTCCTTTAAAAGTCAAATGAATATTAAATTGAATTTGTGAAAATAAAAAAGTTATATTTTGTGTTATAAAAGAAACTACTATAAAATTTTTTATCTAAAAACAAATATTTTAAAAATCTAAGGGCCCCTTAAAGATATCAAACTCTTTATTAATCAATACAAAATACACAGAATTATTTTAAACACTGTATATGAATGGCTGCCAAAATGATGTCCTTGACTAGCTCAATGAATGCCATGTGTCATAAATGAAAATTGGTAGGTCTCATCTAAGATGTATAAATCAGAAATTCCAGGGACACAGGGTGAGGACATCCAAGTGAGTCTCAACACACTTCCTGTGATGTTGATGCGTGATAAAGTCTGAGGACCATTACTCCTTACTACCATGCCAATCTTTGTATTTCAGAGATATTTAATTTCCTTTCTGATATTTGAATGCTTCTTCCTTCCTCCATTCTGAGGCAAATAACATTTTCTATATTATATATAACATAATATCACATAAGATTATATCTATGTGTTTGTATAAATTATTTGTGGGGGCTGGGGAGGTGGCTCAGTCAGTAAATTATTTGCAAAATATGGACCATTAAAAAGTATTTCCTTAGGTAAATATTAATTTTCTTCTTTAACAGGAATGGACCAATTATGGACAGGGATTAATTTAATAATGTAGAAGATGTTTTGATTGTTAAGAGAAATGATTTCATTCTACAATACTCAGAGGTCCTACGTTTTGGGCTGAAAATCAGTGACTGCTAAGTGCTCAGCCCTGTCTGAGAATCTATATCATCCCCATTTCCTCCCCCAGAGAGACTCAGGGATGGAACATCAAGGAAGTGGGGGCAGAGAGGATCTGAGAGCTAGAGAGTAGGAGGAGTGCTCTGGAACATTCTTGCTTGGACTTGACATGGCCACTGCACTCACAGCAGTTTTGATTACTTGCACAAGACCTGCACAATATAGCACAATCAATATTCCCTCTTGAATTTTTTTGGGGGGGCTTATGAGTCCCAAACTCTTCCTAAGGAGCTAACTGGTCATTTAGGCTGCTGGGGGAGGGAGAGTCATTCTCTTCAATGTTATACTTGGTGAGAATGGTTTCAGTGGGAGGGGGATAAGAGAGGGTAAAGGGGAAGTTTTATGTGATCAAATTATAATACATGTTATATATGAAATTTTCAAGGAATAAATCAAGAAGTTCTATGGGTTTACAGAATCTCTCATAACTGTACAGCTTCCGTTTGTAACATGTAACACAGATTCTTAGGACTAGCACCAAATATACAACAAGAACATATCTACACTGAAAACTGCAGATGACAATAACTATCGTTCTAATTATAACCAATGTGAAAAGGAATATGATTAACGGTGACACAGAAACCACACCACCAAATGATTTCTCAAAAAAGGAAATAACAACCAAAAGAAAAAAACCTAAAATAAATTAACCATTAATATCTTCTCAGTTTATACTAAAACACCTATTGTATTACCCATAGTTCATTCAAAAATGGTAATCTGCATTTTTCTTAAAATTAACTAGAGTTCACCAACTTTTTCTTAAAAGTTATATAGTGATCATTCTTATTCGCAAAAAATTACTGCTTTTTCTAAAGATTACAATTATTTTACTGCAATGTAATGAGATCTTTCAATAAATTAATATTTTATACATTCAGTTCATACATGTTTTATTTTTATTTAACATCTTAGCCAACCATATGGTTCTACACTACAGATTACTAGATATCATCTGCATAATTACACTTGCATGTGAGTATCTACAACATTACCTACTCTATTCATAAAGTTAACACTACTTTCAATTGCCACTATTCCTCAAGAGATCCAAAATCACAATTTAAATATGAAATTCCAAGAGACACGATAACAACTGATATGTATATATACATTTCAGTCTCAGCAGAGTCTCTTCTAAATCAGTTCAACATTGAACAGTCAAAGTATTTCTGCCGATGACTTAAAACTGGATCAGTAAAGGTTGAAGATCAAATTCTACTGCTGTAATCTTGAGAGATACAGATGCTGATGAATCTTGTTCAGCTGGCAGGCTGTATCGTCAACAAGCTTTGTATCTCCCTTCCATAGTTTCACATTTAAGTTTGAAAAAAAAGTAAAATTATATGGAACACAGAAAGTTCATACTGTTTAAAACAATAAGGACTGGCTATTTCTAAAAACATACCTAAAGACTAACAAAGACATATTTATTCATGAGCTTAAAATCTAAAGTTGTAAAAACTTCATGCTAATAACAGTGCTTTCACACTACTTAAAATAGAATGTCATATACTTCACAAGTCTTTCACTTTTGCTGAATATTATAAATAGAAATGACATTTAATATGAATCTGTTTGTTCTCAATGCAGAACTTTTCACGTGTGAATATATGTAATACATTAGTTGATACAGATTAGCAGATTTAGGGAAAGCACTGTCTTTTGTTGGTTACAAAGAGAGGGATTATTACTCTGGAACAGGGAAAGTGTATGTATTTGAATCACAGAGGCTTCCACAGACTCTGGTGAGTCCAAACCCTGTGAATCATCATTTTTCAAAGAAGCAAGAGGGAAAGACATTTAGCTAATACGACAATTCTGACAAGACACATATCCCCCTATTTTAATAATGCACATATCGAGTATTTCTGATTAGTGCAAAAAAAAAAAAAAGGTAAGAAAGAAGAGGAAAGAAAAAAAAATCCAGAGGCAAATTAACTGCCTTGTCTGTCCAAGTAACAAACCCATCGATTACATTCTATCCACATGACAAACAAAAGCAACTTTTTGCAGTGATAAGCTTATGGGAAGGACAAGATAGCTGTTCTCCTTTACTTTGTACTCTATTGAGAGTTTTATCCACATTTTAAAATCACACTTATAAAAGAGGTTTCCGGGATTGCCTTCGAGGATGAGCTGTGGCAGTTGGGTCTCATGAAGGGTATCTACACAGTAAAGTGATAAGAAAAGAGCATTAACATTTAAAGATCATAGCAGCTCTGCACTATGTCTTAAGAAACATACTAATAATACCACAGTAGATTCAAATAACAAAGATATGTACCCTAACCCTAAATGCCATGATCTCGTCTATTTCTCACTAGTTAAAACTGAACTAGTTTATTTTTTTTGAACATGGAGATGCCTCCTGTTATTATTATTACTAGCTTTGGTAGTAAAAATAAATCCATTTTACTAAAAATATCAAGCAATGGCTTGTATTTATAAAAGGAAATATATTTGATCAATTCATGTTGTGAAAAATGGAAGTTTGTTGTTTTTATCATTGAGTGAGCAAAATTTAACAAGGCCTGAGAAAGCATGCAACTGTGCTTAAAACAAGCAATCCTAATTAGCATGTTATAGGGTTTGTTATGTTCAAACACAGACTCAAAGAGGAAATTTTCCAGTGATTTTTATCCCCCTGCCTATACTTCCTTCCTTTGAAAAAGACTGTACTAGTAAAATTCTGTTAACATGATTTCCTACCTTTGTGTCTTTCAGAGGAGAAGAAATCTTAAGGGCTTAGTGACTAACATTACTTTTGACAAGCTAGTGACAGAAATTTAGCTTTTCCTTCAAATATTTAGATCTGTGTAGATGAAGTAAAACGGTCAAATAGTAAAACATCATAGCAAAAGTTCATTTTGTCATAATAAACTATTTGAACGATGTGTTTAATGCTTCTAAGTTCCATTGAGAAAAAGAAAGTGAAAAGAGGCACACAGAAATAAAGCAGTACTGAGAAAAGTTACCACGCCAAACTCAATCATCCCCAGAGAAAGTAAAAACAAAACTACACAAGGAAAAAGAATATAAAGTGACATAATCTTCATAGAAATGCTATTTTATCCACATGGGGAAGCAAAGGAAAGAGCTAAATTCTTTCACTCAGCACTATGATCCAGGCTAACTTCTTTCTCCATTTCATTCTGGCATGCATTTATTTGAAAAGTGGAATCAAAGGCTTGTCAGACACAGCCAGCACAGGCAGTTGAGTCTCAGTTGCACTGTTTCTGGCCATCTGGCGTCACTAGTAACTCCACTGAAACTTGATAAAACCACTAGTGCCAAACCCCATCCACAGATTCAGAACACACCAATTTGAAATCCCCCAAATTAGGATCCATGATGTTTTGGTGTGTTTATTTTGTAATTCCTTCTATAGGTGACTTACTTGCATTCCTAGCCAAACTAAGAATCATTAATTATTAAGACTGGGTCGAAACTTTCCACAAAAGGCAAGTTTGTAAAAATGTTCTCAGACCAACAGCATCTGAGTCAACTGGGATTTTGTAGAAATACATGTTTTTGGACATTACTTTAGGACTTCTAAAATAGAAAATCTGTGTGTTCACAAGATTTATGGTGATGTGAATATACCCTAAACAAATTTCAGAACTACTGAAGCAGTTTAGGGTGAGCATGGCCCATGAAAGTACATTAAAGTGAGAAATGTCCTCGAGCCCCTAAGGGGAATCCTTTCTTCTTTATCTCTTTTCCCCAAAGGAGTCCATGCTCCACCTTGACAGAGGACAGACAAGATAGAAGATTCCTGGGCTGGAGAGATGGCTCAGCGGTTAAGGCACTTGGCTCCAGTGCCGAAGGCCCGGGGTTCAATTCCTCAGGACCCACATAAGCCAGACCCACAAGGTGGTGGCCCTGGTGCTCTCTCTCTCTCTCTAACTCTCTCTCTGTATCTCTCTGCTTGAAAATGAATAAATTAAAAAAAAAAGATAGAAGATTCCTAGAAGAAAACCCCCTTCCAAGAAGGGTAATTCTCTTTCCTAGGAGTGAAACTCCTTACTTATTACTTATTACTTATTACTCCCTTTTCTGGAAACCTGGTGAAGCTTGGGTATCTGGCATGGGGTTGGACTGAGCAGTTCAGCCCTTTCCAATAAAGTCCCACAAAACCCCTAAAAAGGAATACTAAACGATTTCTTACTCAGGGTTCCTCCCATTTGGGAGCTTTCTGCTTTATTTTCCTTAATTTGTCTGTTTCCAGGGACCCTCCCTCCTGCCTACAGCAGGAACTCTGCCTTCTTTTCTTCTCTTAAGCTCTATAAATCTTTTTAGGACTTCACTCTATGGTATGTGGTTTTCATTCTTCGGAATTCCTAAGAACGTGGAGACCACCAACTCCATACAATTTTTTGTGTGACAGTGGTCTTCTAGCACCTTAGCTCCTGGATCAGTGGCCAGCCAAGAGCCTAGAATGGCACAGCTGTTCCCAAAGACACCCCAAATTCCCATATCACTACTATCTTAAAGAATAGCAAATTCCACTGGTATGAAAGAACCACCAAAAATAAAGCAGCACAGAAACTAAAGCCAAATAATTTCAAAAAAAAAAACAACAGCTTTACTTAAGGTGGACAAGGTGATATTCAGAAAGATAAACACAGACATGTTGGTTAGCAAAGTAAACATTCAACAGTGAACAGAGTATTAACCTCATCTTTAAGGTTCTCTACTTGGTGTTTCAATAATTCTGGAGTCAGCCTGTGGCTCAACTAAGCCAAGGACATTGACCCACTGTACTTAGCTCCTCCTTCTGTGCACAACATGGTTTCCTACCATACCTTACCTCAGAGACATGGATGCATACTTAAAGTAAAAGAAGGAAGGACATCAGAAATGAATACCAGAAGAGCAAAGAATGAATCTCAGTTATCAAACCTATGTTCAGAGTGCATTCCTTTCTAAATTCATAATTCCTCATCTTATGTGCCTTATGGAAAGTTCTATTAATAACAGGCCTAAATTAAACTATGTAATCTTCTAGAACACCACTGGCCTTGTCTTTTGCACCTCCCCTCAATAAACCCACTCATTATTGTGTCATTGGTCCACCATTCTCTTCACACTTTATGTAGCTGATGGTCAGCATTTTTTTAATGAAGACCAATTTGTCCTTACTACCTCATTTTTGGTAAATTAAGTCATGATCAATACTGTTTCCTGGCCCACTTTAATTCTTTCCATTACTATATCTAATAGTCCCCAAGCTGGTCTGCTCCAGCTGCCCACTGCCTTACAAGTCACTGCAACGTCAGTCCTCTGAAGTGCTATAGATTGCTCCTTATGCCCAATTACTATTGGCCTAAACCTACAGAACACATGAATCCTACAGCCATGCCTTGTACATCCACTTGTATTTATTCATCTTTTTGAAACTCATAAATCATACTCACTTCTTCAAAATCCTACTCAAATTTCACTTCTTTGATTATATGGAAACTTCTCACTTAGCCTTTTAGGAATGACTCCATAATCTTTAGAATTTATAGGACTTTTACATAACTTCTATTTAATGTAACAGCTGAATAAACAAATACCTATCAGTACCTTTAATGTTTTTAATATTTTTAAAATATGACACAAATTGGAATGTAAATTTAGTGAAAAGAACCACAGGAGTTTTAAAATTATAAGAAAATGTAACTGCTTTACAAGTAAGATGTTCAGAAAAATGGTCAAAGAAATCTTCAGTCAGTATGTTCATGTACATGAAACTTATCTCACCTTTTAAAAAGATTTACATTGACAGAGCGTATCACAACAAGATCCTTGATACAATTGGGTAATTTTGTGATTCAATAATAATTAACATGAAAATAACCTGAAAGAAGTATGGGCTTAAAGATTTTAGTCACTAAAAAGGAAACTGAGTGACTAATGGACCTTCATTTGGATGTGACTGAATCGCACTGACTAAATCCTTCCTAGGCTATCTTCACTGTGCAACTGTGTTGAGCAGATTCACTGGCCATTTAGAAAGGAGACAGCTTCCAGGGGCTATGCTATGAAGTCTGGAGCATCTTGGAAGAAGTGTAAGTGCAATAGGACTAAATTCATGTTGCAGTAAAACAAATGCATGAAAACTAAAAGACAGATACTACTACAATCCAGAGAAGCTAGTGAATGAGTGTAAACACTAAGCACATCCTCACATTAATTCTACAGGTTAAAAACCACTATCCCCACTTGCAAGATGTGTACCATGTAACCAGTCATACACAATAAGGACTGGACAAGGGCCTAAAACCAAACAACTTAGAATTCAAACATTTAACCACTAATGAATTTATTTCCCCATTATGAAATGCTGCTTCAAAAATCACAACGTAAATATTAAGAAACTATAGTTTTAAGGAGAAAAATAGTTATCAATGATACATAATAAAATGAGATCAATAAGATGTGCACATGGAAAATAAAAGGGCAGTTATACCTGGCAACTTGGAACTCACAAGTAATATGTATATTGGAGACAGTTTTACACTGATACCAGTCATCAAACATATCCATTATCCTCAAGAACCAAAACACTATGTACAAGGTAATAACACTGACACGTAGTTTCATCATGCTTTCAAATTAGAAGTCTATATACTCAAAAATTAGTCTCAGAAAATCAAAAAGTTGCTTTCATACCAAAAGAATTATTTATATTCTAGTAAATCAAGGTAATATTTTATATTATGATGATGCCAGAAAGTACAATGGATGTGTTTTTAGATGACAATATTTCAGCAGATCTTAAAAAAAACATTTCAAGTAAAACTACACATCATTATTTAACAAGAAAACAGATAAAATGAACTTCCTACCTAAGTAATCCATAAGAGTTAGCTTCATCGTCACACATCAGATTGGTTTTTCTTTTTTTCAGACATAAGTATCATACCACATAAAAATGTCAACATAATCCTGAAATTTTCAGTAACAATTTCAGTACAAATTCAATATGTTCAAGTTCCCCTTTCCTTTACATCTCAACTCCTGTAACCAGCACAAGTCAACCATTAAGGATGACTAAATTGTAAAGCATGGGAGTAACAGGATAAATGACTGAATGAAAAAGGGAAATGAGGACTGCCAGATGGCTCAGTCAGTCAAGTTCTTGCTATGCAAGCATGAGGACCTGAAATCCCAGGACTGGGGAAGCACAACCAGGAGAATCTCTAGGGATCGCTGGCTAGTTATTTACAGTACCCAATTCAGTGAGATCTGAGTTCAGGAAGAGGCTCTGCCTCAAAAAAATATGGTGGAGAGTGACATCTACCTCTGACCTCCACATGTGCACCCAGGCACAAGCACACATATCCAGCCCCAGCCATACACACAAAGAACAAATTTCTTTATGGTTTTGTTTTTGAGGTAAGGTACTAATGAAGAAAAACTTAGTTGTCAATATTACCTATACATAACTGAAAATGAACAAAGTATAAGGGAAAAACATCATGAATTCATTATGCTAATGTTGGCCACATAAAAGAAAACACAATTCGCTTTATTTCGTGCATTTCCATTATGGTTTTATCAAATTCATTGCTTGTTTTAGGCAATCTTAAGAGATTCCAGAGTTTAGTTGTATTCTCAATTTTTCAAATCTGTTTTGCCCTCTTATCTGACATCTATTATTGCCTAAAGAATTTATATCTTAGCTTTTATAAAAAAATTTTTTATTAACTTGCAAGCAGGGAGAAAGTGAGGGAGAAGAGAGAGAAAGCATGCACTGAGAACAGGTGCACCAGGGCCTCCAGCCACTGCAAACGAATTCCAGACACATACACCACTTTGTGCATCTGGCTTTACGTGGGTTCTGGAGTTGAACCCTGAGTAGTCAGGCTTTATAAGCAAGTACCTTTAACCACTGAGCCATATCTCCAGTCCCCATTATCTTTTTTTAAAAAATTATATATTTGCAAGGAGAGAGAGAGAGAGAGAGAGAGAGAGAGAGAGAGAGAGAAATGGGTGCACCAAACATTGCAAATGAACTCCAGATGCATGCGCTACTTTGTGCATCTGGCTTTATGTGGGTACTTGGGAATCAAAGCCAGGTTGTGAGGCTTTTCAGACAAGTGCTTTAACCATTGAGCAAACTCTCCAGCCCCCATTAGCTTTTTAAAATCATTTTTTTCTGGTTAATGATAACATTAAAATAGAAGAGAGATTAATTGGAAAAAGGGAATCAGTGCAGGGGGATTTGGAAGGTGGAAAAAGGTGGTGGGAGGGGAATGTGATAGTGGCATATTGTCAGTATTTATGAAATTGTCAACAAAAGTTTTAAAAAGCAAGATGATACATTTATTATAAACATCTACTATACACAAAGAGGTTTTACATAAAATAATTTTTCTATTTTAAAAAGTTATACATCCTAAAATACAGCATTTTTAGACTTAATCTAATATCAAGGTTTTTACACAACCTAAACATTCTCGATAAATGGTGAAAAAGGTGACTGAGTAAGAGGATTACAAATTCATAATATATAATATATAATTCACTTAACTATTTCCTTAAATCTAGGTATTTATGCTGGTTACCAAAAGTTTCCACTATTCTAATGATCACCATAAAGAACATTCCTGCATAAAAGTTGTGCTAATTTCTGAATATTCCCCTGGAAAGACCATTACAAGTACTGCTTTTTTATAAACAGCATTTTCCTAGTTAATGGATTTGATTCGTATCACTAAGCTGTTTTCCAGAACAGTCAGACTTCTTAAATGCAGCTTCTGTGCTGTAGGGTACTATCTATCACCTTTTCAAGCACTTATTTTCAAACTACTGTACTTGTGTCATCTTTCCTCACCATAACTCTCTGCACTCTGGCATCTTCATCACTGATGTAGCACCGTGAACAAGGAACAGGCAATAATACCTAGTTACTTAATGAGGTAAATGAATGAAAAGTATAGAGATCTTCAGAAATTTCCTCTGTTGTCAAAATTCAAGACTTTGTACTTGATGGTTCTCTAATGGACCTGCTCAGCAGGGTGCACACTTTAATCATATCACTAACAAAGCCCTTCTGTCATTTGTACTTGAAAGCATGAGGATATATATATATATACATTGCAAATTGTACCAATTAGTTCTCATTAAGAGAACAGTTGTTTGCTAGGAATGAAATAAGATTAAAAACAAACAAACAAAAAAAAAAAAAGGATTCCTGAACCTATTTTGAGACATTTGGTAGAAAAAACAATTTATGTTTTTCAACAAATGAAAACTAATTATACCCACAAAATTCAAAGATAATAAGAATATCCACTGTAAAAGTTACTCAAGTAAAAAATAACTGATATGCTGGTTGAGACTTTTTTTTTAATTTAAGTAACCACATTCAATACTATTTTTAGTCTGATACCATCTGATGAACTTTTTTTTTTTTGCAAAGAATGGGATACTAACAAATCTGCATGTAGAAAATAAATTTTTTCTTTTAAAAACAACTATGTGACAGGCCCAAACTCAAGCATTCCGTATCAACAATGACTAAACATCTTCACAGTGTTAGTTTTACAAAATGCATTTTGACAAGCTACTTTATCCATTTACAACTGGCAGGTTTCCACAGGAACACATAAGCTCTGTACTAGTTTATGGGAAAGATGATGACAGTTATTCCTAGAAGAAATGTAACATTTCAAAGTTATATACAAGCAGGCTTATTTTTGACCACTGAGCTAGTCACACACTGTTTTCCTGTTTCATAATTAAGAACTAAAGGCACAGCATATTTCTGTATTACATGTAACAAGTTAGGTCTATACAATAATTAGACAAAACTCTTCTGCCCCAGTGTTAGAAGAAAGAGAAAAGAAGACAATGATGGATAAAAGTAACTTTGATAAACAAACCTCATATGGACAATGTAATTGAACTAAATGATTCGGTATGTTACAGTTAACATACAATATAAAAGGGGAAAAGCCACATTTCTAAAATATTAATCTATTTTGAAAAGAGATTCTTATTACAGAATTCAGTGCTTGGTCACTCTTCCCCTACATTCCTATCCCAACTTTGGTTTCTTTTTAATGAGAAAAGGGAAAGTCAGCAAAACAAAATGCCACCATTAAATCATTTTGTGTCAAATCTGTAATGGGAAATGCACACATCAAGGGAAAGGTTACTGTTCTTCCAGAACGTCTTTTCACTTGGTTCATGGCTCATCCTTCTACGTAACTGTGCAGGCACTACTGATGGCATTTGAAGGATTGTGGCATTTTCAGGAAAGCACAGTGCAGTGATTTTAGTGCTGTCTGGCTCAAAGTGCTGCTGTGATTTAGAATAACTGCTGTTTATGTGCAAGGGTAAAAGCCAGCCAACATCTTATGATGACAGTCTACTTCTTGATTCTGTATTGTTGTTGTTGTTAAGGAAATAATGGCATGAGGTTAATCTAGATAACAAGAACAGAACAAGAGGAAATTCCTTTAGCAAAGGAGCCTGTTGTACATATAGACACAATAGTTAGCTTTACATGTTATTAAGTGCATTATACTATGAAGAGCTGGTTCTAAAAATTACTATCTTAGGTCATATCCATTTTTGCAAGGACGTAATTGCTCCTTCAAACTGTTTTTTACTTAAGAACTAAAAGGTCAAGGAAAAAAAACTGAAAACAAAAGCAACCATACCATCATCCCTGTAAAGCAGTTAGCAGCTATTCAGAAACTAAATATGAGGAATGCTAAGCTTACTTATACTAAGTGGTGATTATCTACAAATGTTTAATTCTGTTTAAAAATTCAACTTGTTCTGTATTTCATACTTTTCATATTAAACTTTTCATATTAAAATTATTTTCTATATGAACTATTTTTATAAACTTAGCACTCAGTGATAATGAAAACTGCCTTATTCGCATTTGAACAGACTATAGCCTATAAAATGTATAATTAAAAATAAAGAATATATTATTCAGATAATAGTAACATATTTTTCCATAAATTATTCAAAACTTCTTATGCTTGGAAAACATACATATATTTTTTAATTTCTTTTTCTTTCTTATGCCTAATACTATTATAAAATCATGGAAAGTAAATGTTGAAGGTTACTTCAATTTAGTGAAGTAACTGAGTCGTAAAAATGTTATTTGCATTCTTCATGGTAATCTGGACCAGATACAGTCTTTTCACAAATTTCAACCTCTGATTGACTGACTGACTGACTGACTGACTGACTGACTGAAGTGCTGGAGATTGAACCAAGGAATTTGGGCATGCAAGAGCTCTACCAATCAACTACATTTTTATCTGTACTCTCTAATGTGACCCTTTTCCTTCTGATATTTTCTCCTATTAGCTAAGTTTTCAAGTATGGTTTTTACTGTGTTTTTCTTATGAAGATAAACATTAGATATTGCTACTGACCTAAACAGAAGCAGGGTGGAGTGTGTGTGAGAGGACAGTCCCATAAAAAGCAAGCACATGATTACCCTAGTTTTTTAAAAATATTTTATTTATTCATTTTCAAGGGGAGAGTGAGAGAGAGAGAGAGAGAGAGAGAGAGAGAGAGAGAGAGAGAGAGAGATAGCGTACCAGGGCCACCTGGGGGTACTGGAGAATTGAACCCAGGGCCTTGGGCACTAGAGGCAAGTGCCTTAACCGCTGAGCCATCTCTCCAGCCCCTCAGTCTAGTTTTACTAACTCACAACAAACCCATATATGCTAACAATATTAAAGGAAAAATAGGGTTAGACTAAAGGCATATATCATATCTAGAGAATGAGTGAAGAAGGTAAAATGTGGAGAGAATTTTTGGTTTGATAGCCTCACATTTATATCCTTAATGAGAACATATATTGAACAAAAATCATTTCTTTTCAAATATCACAGTGTCAAGGCAGGGAGCCTTTTAATGCCCCAGCAAGATCATCTTAAGGTTATGCAATGCTGAGGTAGGTTTTCCTCAGATTTAGTCTGTTTCACACATGCTGAAGACAAAAACCAGCTTAATAGCATAAAATTTCTCAAAGGAACAAGTTTATGAACATTCTGAAGTACAAAATGTTCTCAGTTGGGAAGCCTACTTAATTTCGAAAGACTGCAGTTCACTGTCTATTGACTTGCAGTGGTGCACTCACTTAATTGGCCACTCCTGGATCTCCAGTGCACAACAGGTTAACGCAAACAGAAGGTGTTGGAGACAACTGTCACGCCTGAATGTGCTGACAGCATGGCTGATGTTCAAAAGCACCTAGAGTCACAAATGCTATGATGGCACAGCCAAATTAACATGTATGGTATGTATGCTGATGCAAGTTGAAGAACCTCAAATTAGATATAGTTAAATCCTTAACCACAGGCACCCGTGCTGTTTAACATAGCCATCCTTCCCAGCAAACAAACCCATTATCTTTATACCCCAGAAAAGAAAGAGTTCTCTCAATATAATCTGTATTATATCAAGGTCATTGTTTGTGATGCATACGAAAGTTATTTGTGATAGATGAGTAAGCCTAAGAACAAAAACACAATGGTCCAAAATGGGGAGCCGCTAACACTGGGATGAAGAACCCCCGGTTCCCCCACTTTCATAAAAATTAGCCAAATTGTCTTCTCTTTTTTTCTTCCCAAGCCTTGCACGGTCCTCAACTGGATTCCTTGTACCCTGCTTTGTGTGAATGCAGCCGGAACTTATATAAAAGACCTTCCTCTACAAAAATAATAATAACCCTCCAAATCAGAGGTATTGCAAATTTCATTCATAAAAATGCAAATAGTGATATAGTGTGCTTGTAATGTTTTCTTTTTGTAAAGTGGTTAATTCAGCTGTTTACTTCTCTAAAGTCTCACATCAATATGGCTGCATATTCAGAGACTTCTGTTGCTTTTAATTACAGCAATCATGTGTTAAGGCAAAAGGACTACAGAAGTACTTAGTAAAACGAGCACCACAAAGTTACTAGAGATTGGGCTGGAGAGATGACTCAGCAGTTAAGGTGCTTGCCTGCAAAGCCTAACAACCTGGGTTCAATTTCCCAATACCCATGTAAGCTAGATGCAAAAAGTGGAGTTCATTTGCAGTAACTAGAGGCCCTGATGTACCCATATACAAACACTCAAGCACACACATATTCATTCTCTATCTATCTATCTATCTATCTATCTATCTATCTATCTATCTATCTATCTCTCTGTCTATGTCTCTGCTTGCAAATAAAAATATTTAAAAAGTTACTACTGATCAAAAAAGTAAGTGTGCATAGCATCACAGATTTACCCAAACAGCAACTTTAATAAATACATGACATTAAATGTTTATATGGTGTGAAAAAATATGTACATGTGTGATTTTTTATATCTTCATTATGAGTAAGTATATATATTCTATGATCAAATCTTGTGAATGTGTCTCCGTTTCCCTCCTCTCTGTCCCCTACCCACTGGGGTATTTCCTCAGTACGCATACTGGATCTGTCCATAGGTTAGGGGGTTATGAACTGCACCACAGGTAGCCAGTTTTTCTTTTCTTTCTTTTTTTTTTCTTCCCCCTTTGTGTGTTGTTACTAAGGGGAAAATGTCTCTGGATATTCTCCCCCGCCATGGCTCTTACAATCTTTCCGCCCCCTCTTCTGTTCAGTTCCCTGAGTCATAGTGGGTGAGTTTTGAGTCTGCTTTGTTGTTGAGATCTTAAGTATCTCTGGATCTTTGCCCTGGGTTATGATGGGTATACTTGGTGTCTGCCTCCATCGACCTTTCATGGGTTATCAGACTTGCTGTGGTGATTGGTCTCCTGTTTGTCTTGTCACTTTATTGTAGGTTTCATTTGGGCCCTGTGTGAAGGACAGGTGTGGTATGTCTCCTTCCAGGATATGTGTGACTTTATATGCACCTATACAACATGAATGTAATGTAATTATATACTATAGAAATCGATGTGTCTTAAAAGTGATCTGAAAAAGAAACCATTTTGGCAAATAACTAATATTGCAAAGATAAGCATCTATAAAGGTCCACTTTCATTATTAGTGATATGATCCTTATTTATATAAACTATAAATACAGACCAGAGGGCTTCTAGGATGCTCCTATCTCTGCCTCCCAAGTGCTGGGATTACAGGCATATGCCACAACCCCAGCATTTTTATGTGGGTATTGTGGGTCAAACTCAGGTCCTCATGTAAGAGATATGAAATTCTATGAAAACTGTAACTAAATCTTAGGGCTAGGTGTATGCACATCAAGGTAAAGAACACTTGCCTAGCATGCACAAGGCTCTGAGTTTGATTTGTAACACACACACACAAAAAAAAAAAAAAACCACCTTTTTGTCCCTAAATTCTCAACAATAAAGCAGCCTTAATACTCACACACCATGACTCAGGGAACTGAGCGGAAGAGGGGGCAGAAAGATTTTGAGAGCCTTGGTGGGGGAGAATATCCAGAGACATGGCCCCCCTCAGTAACAACATACTATTAGGGCCAGCAGAACCGGGCTGACTACAGGCTATTCATGGTCCCCTGCCCCAAGGACTGATCCAGACGGCCCACAGAGGAGGACATCCAGTTGATTGGGGATGGGGAAGAGGGTCATTGGGGAACTAGGAATAACAACTCATTGTTTGCCCATTAAATGTAACTCATTAAGGACATTAAAAAAACTTTTTGAAAATCATAACTAATGGATAGGCAATTTTAGCTTTACTAATCTAATCTAATCATTTCTCAGAAAGAAACCCCATTACTTATGACCCAGGCAATTTACAAGCCTTCATACTAGTTGGAAACAAATTAAAAATTGAGAATCATCAGAGACTAATATTTGAAATCAAAATTTATTATACATTAATGCCTTTGGTGTTCCTAATAGTTTATGATACAATCCAATTTACCTTCGGAAGCATTCAGAAGCTGGACATTTAAAATGTGAAATAATTTTTTTAAAAAAGTGAAATAAATAAAAATGCTAACAACACTGCTTAAAGACCAAATGACATCCTAACCTAGTAACAAAATGGTTCAATACCTATATAATTTGCCATACTAGCAAGCATTTAATAGTGCAGAATTAGTTGTAAAGTGAAATAGCTTCACAGATCATTTCCCACCCTTCTTCAATGCTTCAGAAAAATGGCCATAAGACAAAATAAAATAAATTGTACTACATAATAGGACTCACACATGATAGGAGTGGTGTTGGGAACACATTTTGTCTATTTCTCTTAAGTAATAAAAATTATCACACTGAGTTTACATACTTAAAAGAAATTTGAGGGTTAAAGTTATTCTTTCCAATAATTTAATAGCATAGTTAAAAAGCATGAGGCACACTCTCCTGTTGTTGTTGTCTGTGTGATGTTGGCCAGGAGGTGATGTCCATCCTCTGCTCATGCCATCGTTTTCCCTGCTATGATGGAGCCTACCCTTGAGTCTGTAAGCCGAAATAAACCCTTTCCTCCCATCAGCTTGCTTTTGGTTGGGTTCTTTGTGCAGCAACAAGAAAGCTGACTGCAACAGTTAAATTGGTACCAGAGAATGGGATTGGTCATTGCTACTAGAAACCTGATTCTGTGGCTTTTGGCCTTTTGGGACTGATTTGCAGGAGGAATGTGGGAGGATTTGAAATCTTAGCCTAAAAGACTCCTTGCAGTGCTTTAAGTACAGCTTGATGGATTCTGGTCAGAGTTGGAAAGACCTGAATGCAATAAAAAGTATGGAGAAGGAAGGCCTACCTATCTCTAAAACCTAATTTTTAAAAATCAAATATGCTAAAAGAGATAAACCACTTCACTGCTACTCTTTCATAAATGTGTCAACCAATAGTTTATCAATGGCTTCTTTACCTAATACACACACGCACACACACACACACACACACACACACACACACACACACACAAAATTCTGCTATACTTTATTAACCTAAAAGTAATTCTCCATTATGAAGCCTTTTTTACACCTCTATCACTAATTTTTTATTTAGTGACTAAATTTGCTCTCAAATTAAATAAGTTAATTAATTGAACAAAGAATGAATCATAACTAATATAGAACTTATTAAGCATTATCATCATTAATCAAGCACTTACTGAGCATGAAAAGTGGCTACAAAAATAAGATTTAACTAAGTGAACAAGTTCAACAAAACCATCTTTCTCAAGATATATGAATGCCTAAAAAGACATCACAATTTTAATGTTTTAATTTGACCTACAGCATTTAAATTGTATATTCATTAACATAAAGGAATATACTTTTAATGGGCAACTCAGGTAATTTTTAAGTAAAAAAATTAGAACCAAAAGGAAAGTACTTTTTAGAAAATTCTGTAAATAATATAAAATGAATTTTCTATTATGACTTTGATAATTTTCATATTCCCCAAACCTGTTGTCAGGCTGTGTAGAAATTGCTTTAGTCTAATCAATTTAGAGAATATATATTACAAATTCTAAATTTTTTTCTTCCTTATATTCTACAAATAGTTATATACAAAAACAAAACATGTAAATGTTCTGAGAGTGGCGCATGCCTTTAATCCCAGCACTCAGGAGGCAGAGGAAGGAGGATCGCTGTGAGTTTGAGGCCAGCCTGAGACTACACAGTGAATTCCAGGTCAGCCTGGACTAGAGCAAGACCCTACCTCAAAAACAAAACAAAAAAAAAAAATCTGTATTTTTTTTTTTTTTGGAAACACTAAGCGTTACTGCATCATACATATGTAAGAATCCTTTGTGTTCCTATATAATACTACTGTCCAAATTTTTATGTAGAAACTATTTTGCCATCACTTAACAATTTACACAAAATACCTATTGGAATAAAGTAAGGTTCAAATTAGCTAAAATACAGGGAAAAGACCAAGGCACAGAAATGCTAAAGTATTTTTGCAACACCAGATATGCTGCAAGCAATTTCTCTATAATATGGCAAAGCTATACATGTAAACTCACATATAAACATATATAAGTAAGACAAAGAAAGGAAAATAACTGCAAAGGAATTTTCTCCACAGCCTGACACTTGTACATAAACAAGTATGGTTTCAAAGTCACCGCTGCTAAAGATCAGGTCTTATTGAGTTATCTAAGGGAATTTAAGACAACAAACACTACATTCAGTGAAAAATTATTAATAATGTTCCAGAGCACTGATTTTTCTAGGAAAGCCTAAAAGGAATACACATGAACACAATCTATTTCTGAATAAGAAGAAGCCTTATTTGTAATATTTTCATGAAGTCATGCATTCAATCCTTAAGATCACAAATATTTATGTATCAAATAAATAAAAGAAAATATCAAAATTAAAGTTGAAAAATATCATATATACATAGCTAGATACAATGTGCTCATAAAAAATGTAACTTTGGGTGATGTATTGTCAAACAATAATGGCATCATAACCAAAATGAATGGTAGGCAAATTACACATATTAACTATCAGATTAATTTCATTAGATAGGCAAAATACTACATAAAATTATTTCATTCTTGAGCAATATTCCTTAAACTGAATATATTTTTAAAGGAAAGATAACATTACTATAAAACATTTCAGGCACTGCTTCATATAGTTTATCTTAATTTCAAAAATATTAACAAAAACATTTAAATTCCATTTTCATTATCTTTTTAATACTTTTATAGATATTTTATGATGCTAATAACTTGATGAGGCAAAACCAAGAAAGCAAACTCCATATACCTATTATTTCTAAATAATAAAAAAAATTCCCTACAAAGAACTTTCATAAAATTCCAGACACTAGCATTAAGTAACAATGTAATTAGGAATGAAATTGTATAACAATAACTAATAAAATAGATTAGATAGGTTATATTATTCAAAACTTTTATCAAGGCAAGAAGGAAGATGAAATTTACTATTTGTCAAGACAACTAAAATATAGGTCAGAAGTGTACTGCTATAACATGATTTTTCAAATAAATGTATTCATTTCTAACAGTATATCAAGTAAAAAAAATACAGCCTGATGAAAATGTGTAGAGCCCATTATTACAAATGGGCCTAAATCAATTTTGTATCTCAAAAAGATAAGAGGGTGCATATTCCTAGTTTCAAATAATTGAAATAATGATCAGCAGATGTCAACATTTTTTTCACTACTGCTTTAGATTAATCACATTTCTTTATTCCATCCTCAAGCCCAAGGGAATTTTTTTAAATTAATTTACGTTGATTTGGAAGCCTATCAAAATTTAATTTTACTTTTTTAGTTTTATGCATGTCACCATAGTGTACTTACTTAGGATTTCACTTCTGAATAAATATACTATCACAAGCATTCATGTATATTTCCTGACCTGGGAAAAAGCTTTATTCTAAACTCAGATGAGCTTAGTATTTAAGATGGCCTACATGAGTTGCATCAAAAAATATCACTGAAATCAAACAAGCTTTCCTAACTCTGTTGAAGCACTTTTCCTTTCTTTATTGGAATTTTTACTTTCTCCTGATCATCTCAATAATGGAAAAAAAATTTATAGTTTTATGCCTCCATTTTATAAACTAATACAAGTAGAAATTATATTTTAATGACTAAATGCATTGCATCAAGTAAATATTTAAAAATCATACAAAAATAATCATATATCTATTTCACCAACATATTTATTCTTTTTGAAATGTCTACTTCTTTACCCATGAATTGAATTGAATTGTAGTTCACTGAAAACAACTTTTTAAAAAAGGGCTCCCTTAACCATACTATAAGAGTCCTGTTTTACTATCCTTTGAAGGACTGATAAATCTTTTAAATAAGCTCTTTTTGCTTACCACCCACTCCCCCACCTCATTCATCACTTTTGGGTAATTTCTCCATTTCAGCAAAAGAGGCAAATAGCTACAATTAGAAGTCTGAACCCGAAGAACAGCCGCCAAGAAGTACCAGCTGAGAGTCCTGGTTAGCATTATGTTTGACTTAAAAAGAGAAGGTACCAAAACAAAACAAAACAAACAAACAAAAACACAAAGAAATAAAATTAAATAAATAAACAAATAAAAACCTATCTAGGCCATCTTTTCACCTTTCTTTATTTCATAAGAGAGAAGCATTTAACACATTCACTTTGGTACATGGTAAGGAAGCACTAATGTTCTTGCCAATCAGGTCTGTCTGACAACCATTCTGATAAACCTCAACTTTGACAATATGCTAAGAGACTTCAGTAACTTTATGGTTTTATGACAAGACATAATAATTTTAGTACAAGATGTTTGGTTCAAATATTTCTGTGGCCTCATTATATAGCGCATGTCAACTTCTCTTGTCAAGAGAAAATTAATTGTATTGTGCTCAAATCCAGATAGATGATCACTCTTATTTACATCTAATCCAGAGATAGCCATGTGATGCAGTTTAATAAGTGGATAAAATCTGTTTCTGAAGTATTGATATCACTAAATAAGATTTTTATAAAGGGGCTATGTTATATTTTTTTCTCTATATCTGTGATAAGAAAATGATGACATGGGACTTTAATCCCTAAAGACAAGGTCTCAGCATCTCAGCATTCAACTTACCTGACAAGATTTTCATTGTCCCCGGTTCCCTTGCAAGTTGCACACTCTGTTCTTAAATCTTCAGCCTTGGGCTTCTTCTGCAGCACAGACTGCCTCTGCCTTCGCTCTCTCGGGACCCTTTCCTGCCACACAAAGGGAATAAGACAAACAAATCAGAAGAAGAGGGGAACAGCAAGGACTCAAAGAAAGAATACTTCTTAAAGTTCAGACTGTATAAAAAGTGCTTAACTTATTCCAACCTCATGTTTTTCTTCCTCAGGAACAAAGCTTCGTTTTCGTCCTCGTGTTCTCTGAAAGAAAAATCCACAAAAATATCTAATGTTTACATAATGATTTAAGTGAATTTACTCTGTTAAATGTTACTGAGTTACACTTGGAAAATTCATGTTTTAAATTAATTCTGCATTGATTCCTTGTATGTTGTTAAATGGCAAAAAAAAAAAAAAAACACCATAAAAGTAAAAAGAACTTATACATCATTTCTTTTATCTTCAAAAGTACCTGGTAGAAAAAAATGATTACAAAACTATTCTGAAGGGTTTTTCATCAGTACTCTGTACTTATATCTTAGTTTACTCAGAACATTTAAATTTTCACAACTCATCATATATCACTTCGACAAAGGTCGAAACACTAAACTGGAGTTATCCCATCAACTGCTGTTTAGCCATACCTAGACCCTCTTGTTGAGAAATCCAAAAGCAACCAGAGAAAAGTAGGAAGCATAGATCTCACAAATCCTCTAATTCTAGTAAACATTAACTTATTTAAAATGTACATCTTCTATTTCATAACACAGTCACTATTTGAAAGAAAACATCACATATTTAAGGTATTTGCTGCCATAAAGATATGAAATCATAGCTATCTGAGAACTCTGGAAAGACAGCCAAGAGAACAAACTGCTAGTATCACACCATTGATAACTGAGAAGTAATCCTCACATCTAGTATCTTATTCTTACAACTGATTTTCTTGAATGTTGATAATTTAATCACAGGTAGAAATGACTAAAAGTTTTGAGGAAGGAAATCATGTATTCTACCTGATTAGTAAAATAATAACTTTATGATGCCCAGTGGAGATTTTTTACATCTCAATACAGGTACATAAGATAATTATGCCCAATAGAAAGAAAATGCAAATGAACACTATAGTCTCCCTAATATGGTATCCATCCCCACACAGCACAGTGACTCACTTTCCATTGACAAAAAGAATACACAGCATAGTTACACAGCATTCATCAAATTACTAACCGATTTCTTAAAGATAATTTAATCCAAACATAACTACTCAAAAATACCAAGTCCTCTAAGCAAGAAAATTTTGAGAACTACATTTTTTTTTTGTTATAATGAAGTAGTAGCAAAAAAAGCACACTCATTTTTGAAAGATAAACTGTCTAAAATCACAATTAACAAGGTATTTTAAAATGTGATGTCCTGGACTGAATAAGAAAACATAAGAGAAGTTGTAAGGTGCAAAAAAGCAAAAAGAAAAACAAGAACATTTCTTTAGGTGCATACAAGTATCCATAAGGAGAGGGCCTTTTCATAATATATGTTGTGGGTGACACAAGTAAATTAGAAACTAAGTAAAGAAATAGGATGAAACACTGTGACCTTCACTTAACTATGTATGCCTTTCATAATGCAATTCAGATACACGATCTACAAGTGCCAAATGACTCATCAATTGAAGCTTAATTCCAAATTGCGGCACATTTTATAGGCAGACATTAAGTTATTAAAAGTACAAAACTTATTCAAATTCTTGACATACTCTAGTTTTTTGGCTGTTATTTTTTAGAGCTTTGTTTTCTTAGGAAAAGATGATAACCTCAGCAACTTAGATCGCCTGGCTCTTGATCTGTCTATAGTGTATTTACTTGCAACGTGTTATAAGACATACAGAGAGCAGACTTAAATGGCATTGAACATAATACATCTAAACTGGAAAAGAATAAAGCTATTTTGGGCAGAAAGATTGTAAGAGCCATGGTGGGGGAGACTATCCAGAGGCATGGCACCCTACAGCAACAACACACTTGAGCCAGGAGGTCCGGGCTGAGTACTAGGCTATCCAGGGCCCCCTGCCACAAGGACTGATCCAGATGGTACACGGAGGAGGATATCCAGCTGATTGGGGATGGGGAGGAGTGGCATTGGGGAATTGGGGATAACAGCTTGTTTGCCCACTGAATAAAAAAAAGAATAACCAAGTGCCATTTTAATTAATTCTCTAGAACTAGAATTATTCTAATTACAACTAAGTAAAATGCATGATGGATTTCCTAAAATTAGAATAATTTATCTGACGAATGAAATTTAAAACCAAATGCTTCTATATCTGAAATATGAATAATATTTAAAAATTAATGACATTTAGTGTTTTGATATCTTTAATAATAGAAAATTGGTCTTAATATACTTGTGTGTTTCTATTACATGGTTCAATGACAAGTCAACATTATACAAATAGTAATTAATAAATAGGTCATGCATGGTTAGATAAATAACAAATGCTCCCTTACATAATTAATATTATAGAGAACATATTCATGCGTGAGCAGAATTCCAACTTCAGTGTTCACTAGGACAATTAAGTCAGACCCTGCAGACCTCTGTCCACTTACAGCACCAGTCTTAAAAGTGTGGAATAAAAAATATGAGTAGTGTTTTGGTAGCTATTTGAAATGCTTCCATGTACAGTTTATTCACATGTGTGCATATATATATACATTTACCTAAAAAGTTGGTTTTCAATTAGAAAACTTCATTGAAACCCACCATAATGTTGACAAGCATTTTTAAAGAGGCTATGTATGTATGAAACAAGGTGAGAATACAGTACCATCTGTTTTTACCAGAGCTCCACAAGGAGCAGATGGACAGAGATGGAGTTTTTCCCTTCTGATCATCTAGATGTGGAGTTTATTTTTAATGTAATTTAATTTATACAGAGAGTGCTATGTAAATAAATGGGAAAATAAAAAAGAAATGATGAATACAGTTTAACTACTACTTGTACCTATACGATTATGTATTACATAATTAAGAAATGTTTTGCAAAACCCCTCTCATAGAATAGAGTATATACAAAATGGGTAAAAGCTTAGCATTCCTTCTGTCCTTGTCCAATGGGGGAGGAAGATTACAACAAGGTGTGACACAGAGAAGATGCCAGCAAGAGACCCATCACTGCATATACTAACTTAAAAAAAAAAAAATACAAGCCAACTGTGACCCACTCCTTTAACTCCAGCTATCAGGAGGAAGAGGTAGGAGGATCGCTGTGAGTTCAAGGTCAGCCTGGGACTATAGAGTGAGTTCCATGTCATCCTGCACTAGAGGGAGATCCTACCTCAGAAAAACAAAACAAGAATACAAATAAATAAAATAAAAAGTGGCACTTGTACTAAGTTTAGTAGTTCATAGTGTCAAGAGCAGGAGGCAGGCTGGGTGTGGTGGCACACGCCTTTAATCCCAGCACTCAGAGGTAGGAGGATCACCATGAGTTCAAGGCCACCCTGAGACTACATAGTGAATTCCAGGTCAGCCTGGACTAGAGCAAGGCCCTACCTCG